>VYZW01021028.1:298875-419514 GCA_013401315.1 Balaeniceps rex | reverse complement strand
GGGAGGGGCTCCGGAGCGGAGGATCGCGACGAGGGCCCCTTCCTAAGGCAGCAAAACCCACGAAGCCAAAAAGCGCAGGGAGAGAGAGGGCACCCCAGCCCCCCCTACCCGAGCGCGGGAAAGACGGAACTGCTGACGTGCGGCAGCTCTGACTCAGAGTGGGCGGGGACAAGAGTGACGGCAGCCTAACCCCCTCACATACAAAAGCAGTCCCCAGGGAGCACGGCGAACAGGACGGGCAAACAGGGCATGGCGGGGCAGTTTGCGAGGCAGTTCCCCAGGGCTCAGTGTTGGGGCCAGGTTTGTTCAGCATCTTTATCAATGATCTGGAGGAGGGGATTGAGTGGACCCTCCGCAANAAGTTTGCAGATGACACCAAGCTGTGTGGAAGTGTTGATCTGCCAGAGGGTAGGAAGGCTCTGCAGAGGGACCTGGACAGACTGGGCCAATGGGCTGCGACCAATTGTATGAGGTTCAACAAGGCCAAGTGCCAGGTCCTGCACTGGGGCCACAACAACCCCATGCAATGCTACAGGCTTGGGGATGAGTGGCTGGAAAGCTGCTTGGCGGAGAGGGACCTGGGGGTGTTGATCAACAGCCGACTGAATAGGAGCCAGCAGTGTGCCCAGGCAGCCAAGAAGGCCAATGGCATCCTGGCTTGTATCAGAAATAGTGTGACCAGTAGGACCAGGGAAGTCATCCTTCCCCTGTACTGGGCCGCACTGCCCTGGTGAGGCCGCACCTCGAGTACTGTGTTCAGTTTTGGGCCCCTCAGTACAAGAAGGATATTGAGTTGCTCTAGGCATGCCCAGAGAAGGGCAACGAAGCTGGGGAAGGGTCTGGAGCACAAGTCCTGTGAGGAGCAGCTGAGGGACCTGGGGTTGTTTAGTCTGGAGGAGGCTGAGGGGAGACCTTATCACACTCTACAACTGCCTGAAAGGAGGCTGTAGCGAGGTGGGTGTCGGTCTCTTCTCCCAAGTAGCTAGTAATAGGACAAGAGGCAATGGCCTCAAGTTGTGCCAGGGGAGGTTTAGATTAGATATTATGAAAAAATTCTTCACGGAGAGGGTTGTCAAATTTTGGAAAAGGCTGCCCAGGGAAGTGGTCGAGTCCCCATCCCTGGAGGTATTTAAAAGACGGGTAGACAAGGTGCTGAGGGACATGGTTTAGTAGTGGACAGGTACGGTTGGACTTGATGATCTTAAAGGTCTTTTCCAACCAAAAGATTCTGTGATTCTGTGAACTTTGCAGAGCTCTGAAGCAGAGGGGAGGCTTGGATAAGAGGCCCTTTAGAAACCCTTTACAGATGTAGATTTGATTGACTGACTGATTGAACTTAATTGCAGACATTCTCTTAATTGTACACTTAATTACTGACACTGTGTCAAAAGATTTCTGATGCAGCACCTGGAGGATAACCTTGCAAGTGCCAGTCAAAGCCAGCTGCACAAGACATCAGGGAGGTGCTGCATATTGCTACAGCTTAGAAGGGGAAAAATCATAATATTTTAATAATATACAATTAGGGTTTCACCCACCCTCAAACACATGCATGCACATACACACAATCACAAATCTCTTTGCAGGGAGGGCATCTAATACATCAGGAACAGAAAAGAAACAAAGAGTGGTAATTATGGGACCATGTGACAGTTCCACCCTTTTGTGGTCTCTCCTAATATCTACAGTATTGTGAGCTGCAGGGGGAGGGCAGCATGCCATCAGTTTTGGCAGGAGTGATACAGCTGCTGGCCACTCTCAATTTAGTAACTCCAGATTTTGTATGTTAAAATTGTAACCAGAAATAAAACCCATGATATTTGTTCAAAGGTTAAAACTCTGAATATTCTCAGCAGTGATTTTGGGTCGCTGCAGGTCTTCCTGAAAATAGCTATGCATAGAGCAAAGATAACAGCATTCTTACTGTTTGTAATAAGAAGCGTCTGCAGGAACTTTGTGATTATGGCTCCCATACTTCTCAATAGACAAATCAGTATTTTAGTGAACGCAAAACTTAAACCCATGCTACAACAGCTTGTATATAGCATGTACAATGCACAAACAAGCAGAAACTAATCCGCGTGTGTGCTTCTTTTCCTCACAATAATTTTACCAATAAAGTCACATTTACAAAATCTTGTTATTAAATAGATGTGCTAGTCAATAAAAACGAGTGGCTGCAGGGTATTAGAGGTACTTCCACTGCTGCTGCACGCAAATCATTGTGGGAATTACAGTATCATCAGCGTGTTTATCTTCACTGCGTTTCCAAGCAATAGCTCTATTATTCCTGCCAAGGGTCCAAGCACAGAGACTGATGGACCTGTAATTCTTATCTGGGTCTCCAAAAGATTTCCTGGCCAGTGGTCATCTCAGGTCACCTACGAGGCCTGTGGCAGAACTGGAGGCAAGCCCTGGGCTAGTGACCAAAAGGAGGGATAATTGGAGATACTACTATCCTTACAGCAGTGCTCCCCAGGAAGTTTTTTAGGGTCATCCCACAGCCCCCTGGTGCCTGGCTGCACGCTCCCACACACATATAGCTATGCACACCTCTGCTTGAGGTGTCGTCGAGGAGGTGACTTTCTTCCTCTGCAACACGTCATGCCTGTTGCTACATAGACCAGCAGAGCTCCACACGTCTGTTCAGAGGTACGAGAGGAGGGCAGCAGCCTCGGGTCTGTTACAGCGAGGGAATCACAGATGCAGTGGCTGGTATGTGCATGAGCGAGGCTGGAACCACCCCTCACTGCGGCAGCAAGACCTCCGTGTTAGGGAGGGGAAAGGCAGCAGTGAGCACCAAGTGAAAGGCAACAAGGCATTGAGATGCACGGATCAAAGGGGAGCTGGAGGATGGCAGGTGGGATGGAAAGAGAAGGATGTCTGCTGCAGAGCACGGAGGCTGCAGGGGGATTTATGGCCTGGTTTCCTGGCTCTGAATCCACTCTTCACACCAAGGCACGTGCGGCAGCTGCTCACACAGCTCGTTAAAGGCCAGATAAAGAGGCACCAAAACTCTCTATGAATTAAGGACTGACAAGATTTGGAAAGAGAGAAAAGTCAACTTGTTGGAACACTGGTTACAAATTACTGCCTCAATAGCTGGATCTCACTCTGAAGCACTTCTTAGTCTGGAAAAGTCCAGAAACTGGCACAATCTCTGCTTCCATTGGATCTGAGCAAGCCTGAAAACAGCCTGGATACGCAGGCCTGGTTAGAAAAAGGAATGTCTTCCAGAAAATAGTACCTATGGATTTTAAGCATCTCTAAAGTCAGGGTTATACAATATGTAGCATATCACAGAGACCCTATAAATAACAGCCAGCTCAGGTGCTGATGCATAGCTACATTATCTAAAAAAAAAAAAAAAAAAAAACACCAAAAAAAACCAAACACAGAGCACACCAAAACTGTACAGACAACTAGCAGAGACGATCAGAATTGTTTTACACCCACATAAATGCAATTTGCTCAAAACACCTGGAGTCTCGTTAATTTACCTGTGACATGTTGCTACACTTAATTGCCTTTGACAATTAGTAACATTTCAACACCTCCTTTAATGGCCCAATTATGAGAACACTTGTCTTCTGTGCAGTAGATAGAAGAAAATAGATGGGTGAACCTCCAGTGCAAAACTCCTCTGCAGGTATTCTAATGAAGAGCTTAAAAAACAAACCCCAAGGAGGCCATTCTGATTTTGTTTGGCTCACACTGCAGATAGAAGAGCTGTGTTTGCTCTGCTCTGGTCGTGCCCCTCCTGGTGCGGGCTGTTACAGCCACCACTCCGAGAACCACACTGTGAAATTAATTACAGGGAAAGTGCTGAGCATTTGCCTCCCTCCATTTCTTGCACTTGATGTTTTATCGATTACCTCTGTATGCTAAACAAAGTGCATCCTTTGTAAAATAAATCTTGTTTCCAAACTGGGAGAGGCATGATGGGCATAGGGACACAGAACCACCTCTTCCAACTACACAAGCTCCTTGCCTGTCTAATGGAAATCTTTGTTAGACTAAAACTTTGCAGAATTGCTTTGATGAAATACAATTGCAAGTGCAGGCTGGTGGCCATTCTCTCTCAGAAATAAGCAGATAAATTCATACGCTACTTCAGGCTGGGCACAAATGCTGGATTTGACAACTACATTGCGTGGAAGAGACTGGGGGAACCTTGCTGCTGCTTGTAAATTTGAGAAATCCCTGCTGATAAATACAGCAGAACTCAGATGTAAAATGAGAACATGAGAGGGAGACTGACAGGTCCAGCCCCACATGCAGTGCTACTGCTGGCAAGTGCAAGTTCGTTACTGGGCCCATTCTGCTCCAACAGCAGTGGCAAATGAGTGCACTGCATAAAGACTACTAGGTTTTGCTCACATTTTCAGTTCTGCAACATGCATTAGGATTTTCTGTGCTTTCCCTTTTTCCTCCCGCTCCTCACACCTTTTCAAGTTCAGTTCTCTCTGCAGAGACTCTCAGCTGAGCAGCACGATTCATCCTCAAACTCCTGCAACACTGTTGTCAACTCTTGATTTCCTTTCAAATCTCTGCTGAACACCACGCTTCCTCTCACTTTGGTACCTGCATTTCTCCTCCTCTAGATTTATTTAGTTTTGTGAAGTATCTTGAGCTTCAGAGGTTTAAATTCTTCACCAACATCACTCGCTGCAACCCCACTGATACGGTCAAGCAAGTCTGACTTGCACTGTGTGCACCAGTGACATAGCACAAAAGATCTCACCGAAAGCTTTCCAGTCAGATCTTGCAGGGATTGTGGGCTCTCGCACCACCAGCATAACAACTATTGTTCTTTTTTAACAGCAGCTCTTAAATTATCTGGGTCAGGACATGATCTGGATGCTGATGGGCATCTGCTGACCAGTTTGTGCCTCGGTCCCAGATGACTGGAGAGCAGCAAGCACCGACACAGCTCCGGGAAGCGCCCGCGGGGCTGGATGGGGCCACGCACTCACTCTGATTTCATCCCTTTGATGCAGTTTTAGCCGCAAGCAAAGCCTGTGGTGGGACTCGCCATCCAAAATGGGGGGGTGCAACTATAACGACCCATTTCCACCTCTGTTCGTTGTTTTCTCTGCTGGATATTTTCTTGACAAGTGTACTAATGCCAAGGACAGCAGCCCGTTTCATTCTCACTGCAGGGCAATGTCTTTGAGAAGGAAGGGGATCCTGCCCTCGCTCGCAGCGATCTCCATGTGCTTTCACTCAGTGGAGTTCTGTAGACTAGGAGCAAGTCAGAAGAAAGCTCACTAGCCACAAAGCCAGCCCAAACTGGCTTCTCCAAAAGAGCTGCTGTAGTCTTAATGCTGGATAGAGTTTATAAGTAAAACAATGTTTTATTAAACTACTATTACATTTTGATTGAATAGCATTTGGACTACATAGGAGCAGACATATTCCTGAAAGTAATTGGTTTTCCACATCTGCTTTCCTTTCTAATTGGACTAATTACTTCAGCGTAGGATCGTGTTCACGACTCTCCAGAAAGCAAGAAACCTTGATTTACAGTGAGAAGAGCAGCAATTAGAGAGAATTAATTCATATGGCAACATCTAAATAAATCATATTATGAGAAGACAGCAATGTAATTATTGTGACCGGTGACTCCCTTGTGTAGAAACATCATCCTTAAGCCTAAATCAAGCAGCTCAGTACTCTGAGGAATCTACCACAGCTCCTCCAATTTCACAGAGCATGTACTACCAATTTTATTTTTGAGACCTAATTGAGGTGCATTGTCAAAAACAATAGGGTCTAACATTCCTCAGGCAGCTGAGAAAAACAATCAAACCCTTGACAACTCCGCGTTTGTCCTCTGAATCAAATACGTGTTCAACAGCCATGGATAACATATGCCAGCAGCAGCTTCCAATCAAAGGTGCATGAATTTTATGGGTGTAATACCCTCCATGATGAGCCAGGCTTTTCTTACTCCCCAAACCCAGTCCGCCCCATCCAGATGGCTGATTAAAAGGCTTAATGAGGAGAACATGCTGAACTACAGGGTTTCAGAAGATGATCCTACCCCTTACATTTATAATTTATCTTCCTACTTACACATTAGCAGCCTGGTTCTACCTTCTTGATGGAGATCTGACATCTCTTTGCTACCTTGGCAAACAGTGAAAGCCATTTTACCAGGGCAGAGCTCCCTTTACCTGCTTGTTTTAGTTCTGTCTTTAATGTCATTCTTACCAAGTCACTGGGAACTTTGATGTTCCTCTCACAAATGCCTCCTGCTAAGGAAAACACTACCTTCTCATATTGTTCACGTACTTCCAAAAAAGAAAAATCCACAATACCTTTTTTGGGGAAGAAGAGAGCATTTCCATACATAAACTGGAGAGCACTGAACTTTCTGTGCAAGAGTGCCATGGCTTAGAGTCTGCCATACCAAGAGCTAGCTCTGGGCATGGAGGCAGAATAACCCAGTACTCTACCCTCAGTTAATTAGCTCTCTTAATATGGTTGTCCTACTTCCAGAACGCGTCTTCTGTAAGACTCTCACCCTCTGAATTAGTAGTGGGCAGTCCCCATTTCAGAGACACTTGCTACTTTTACACATTAGACAGTCGCATCATCTTACACTGTCATATGACATGCGTAAGCAGGACAAGAATTAGCATAATACGATGTTATACTTTAGGTCCACAACCTGACACATCATAAATCCCTTGCATCAGAAAGCCAAGTTTCACATCCAAACAATTACCCTCTTTTAGCAAATGCTTGATCCATTAGGAATTAGGGTGATAAATTGTCAGTTCAGACAGGTGGAAACACATCCATCTCGATTTGCCAGTCTTTTGCTACGGCAGATAAATGCAATCATCAGTTATAACGCCTGCTTGATACAAGCAAGGCTCCATGCTTAGGAGGGAAAGGTGTTTAACACTAAGCCTGGAAAAGAGCAAAACTTGTAGCCTTGTGGTTTTAAGAATATGTATTTAGGAGCCTTAGCTCTTTCTGTTATTCAAATCTTCTCTCCCTTTCCCTCTGAGAAATTTTCATGGCTGCCATTAAATCTCTAAATATTGTCAAGTAAAAAAAAAAATCAAGGAATCAGAAAATTGAATAAAAATTAACAAGTACCCTCTGAGTTGATACAGACGGTCAGACCTTCACATGCATAAGGTGAGAATCCCTTGGGTTGGATTTCCTATATCGCATAACCTGGAGCATCGTTTAATGCAGAAGAAATACATAATGGGTGTAAAATGCTGCACCCCACTCCAGCTGCTTTCTGCACTCCCTTTGTACTCACTGTGCGAGTGCCACAGCTGGCAGAAATTTGGATTTCGCTGATGGCCAGCAGCTCAACAGCTCAGAATTGAGCCCACCTCTGCAAATACCTACCAAAAAGGTTCAAAGCAGTACAAAACTAGTCCATTCGGCTTCCCTAGATTGCTTCATTTTTATGCTAATATTTGTTGCATTATCCTGGCCTAGAAACAGGATAATGGAAAAATGGATCTGATTACTTTGGAAGCATGGAAGAAAGATTTTTAATTGATTTTAGCCCTATATATCCATAAGAAGAATATGGATGCAGAACTATCAGAGGTCCTAAAGAAAATGAAGGCCACAGGAACCACACGCACATTAAAAACCAAAAAGATGTACAAAAATAAATACAATCAAGTATCACAACAATGTAAGAACTATTTTGAAGGTAAGTGGAACAGCTAATAACTCACAGCCATTATTCTTTTATCATTGTTGAGCTGAAGGTTGAGAAGATTTTAAAACTGCAATTATCAACAATAGATTTGCATTGAAATAAGCTTCTCTGCTGCATTTCTCACTCCTCTCCCCTCCTCCTCCTAAATAAAGAGGTGGAAGCAACAAAGAAAGTAACATCTTTACTACAACAGAGAAAGATTTTTTTCAAGAAATATCAATGCGATTGTATACCAAAAAGGAAAAGTAGAGCCTGCCTGTTTGCGTATTTTAAAAAAATCACACCAATTAAGAGATTTTCTTTGTGTCAGGTTGGTCAAGTAAGAAAATAGGAGAAAATTCCCTACCACCACCCCTATTTAGCCATGGTGACATGTCATTATATCTTTTTACTCCTTTTGGCCAAGTTTCAGTTATTACTCCTTGTGGGCCATTCTTATCAGCTCACCAGTAAGAGGAAGTCTTGCACAATTGGGAATAGTGGAAAGAGGAAAAAAAATCAGATCCAAGAAACAAGGCTGAACAGCCGGACCGGCTCAGCACAGGCAGGGAGAGGTCTTACAGCACTTTGCAGAGAGGCAGCGCGTTCTTCCATCTCCCCAGCCTCCACCACGCAGACCAGCGACTGCTCTTCTGATGATAATTTACCCCCCTTAAATAACTTAAGAAATTTAAAATCAATTTTCTAGTAAAGGTATCACAGGCAAGATGCTACCCACTTTGAGTTTGTTTTTCTTTTCTGGTGCTTTCTTCCACCAGTCTCCTAATAACTATGGATTAATGAACAATTACAAGGCTTCATTCTTACCGCCATGTAATTCCAAGAAAGGAAAAGCATCTTTCTGGAACATTATGCTTGAAAAACAAAGGAAAGCTTTGACTGTCAAGTCACTGATGTTCCCTCTTCACTTAAAAGCTTTCCAATTTACTTACAAATTATAGTGTTTTTAATGCAAATTAAGCACTAGAGAACATTCTTTCCTTCCCCCAGATTAGCAAGAACCAAATTGACCAAGAAAGCCAAACATGGAATCTGGACGCCATGAATATTTAAAATAATGAGCCTGCTTAATTATTCTGATTGGTGAAGTATGAGGTTATTAAATGCCTCTGAACTGATGACAGGGTTTGAGCATATGGTTTTGCTTTCTGAACACAGAGAAAATGTTTTCTGATACTCTGTGTTCCAGTGTTCTTTGTTGAATTAACTATGGGGATGAAATACAGCTACACATGCTCAGAGACCTTTGGGAAATATCTCTTGCTTCAGAAGCAAATACCACGATGTGGAAGGCAGAGGCACTCTAGGAAACGGCGAATGAGAACACGCAATCAACCAATTTCTGCACAAGTTACCTGGCTCATTTGAGCTACTTAGGAAAAAAAAAAGTTCATTCAGTTCTGCTTTTGCTCCAACATTTCACCAAGTTGACATCTGCCTCATAAGTTTCCACTTACATATACAGGAAAACCCTAAACCAGAGGGACTTAGTTACAAAGATATGCTGTACTGAATCTGAGAAGAAAATACACCAAATTCTCTGTATTTCCTATTAATATTGTGGTAAACATTATACAGCTTTTTTACTTTGAACCCTGCAAACCCTTTTTAGACACAGGCCTCTAAACGCCCGTGCGTTCAACCAGCCAATTATGCCTTCTGTGCCGGAAAGCTATTACGTGGCACTTTCGTCCCAAGATCCTGCATCGTATTACTGAGGAAAGCACACTCTGCAGAAGGAGAGCGTAAACAGGGAAAAGATGACATGCCCAGGGTCCCCAGACAAGCAGAGAGCAAAGTTATTTCCTTGCTTTAACATCAGGGTAAAATTTTCCCTGCTCTGCTTTTATAGTATCCATCTGTACAACTCGTCTTAGCTAAGATATTACCAGGTTGTCTTTGTTCCTTCCCCACTGCACACAACAGTGGGGACCCTCCCCTTTTGTTTTGGGATTTAAATTCTAGAGAGTTTGTGTTTGTTTACAAATACTCTCAAGTTCAGAGGTGCTTATCTTCAGACATAGGGAAAAAGGTGAACATGCTTCTACTAGAAGTCCTGATTTTTCAGGGTATTGAGCACCTGCTGCTTCTCTCAATTTCATGGACCTTTGGGTCAGTGCTCTCTGCTTCCCAACAGTCACCCCTATAGGAAACATAATCACTCTGAAATAAGGAGCATGCTTTGCACAGAACCAAGCGGAAGCTTGCGACCCACCCGCTCTCCCCATGATAGTCTCTCTACCACCTCCTTGTCTGGCTCTGGTAGCGACCTTCTTAAAAGGCAGCAGTTTCAGGACAGCATGGTGCTCTCACAGGGCCCATCAAGAGGTTACGTGGGTGAAAAGTTCACATCCCCGTGGCAGCTCATTCACACCTCCTGATTCCTAGTGCCATCTGCTCCTCTCTGAACCTATTTTTGGCTTTAATTAGAGATTCTGGAACTTCTGGAGACTGAAGGGCAAAGAGGTGAATGGGCACATCTGGTCTGCACCTCCCGGCTTGACATCTTGTACTTTAAACATCCCTAATATCTGATGACTCTGAGCACAGGGTGACTGCCTCTGCCCTTTGATGTGCACTGACAGAGGTCAGAACCCAATGGAGAAATTCACTGTTCTTGGACTTTGTAGTATGGATTCCCATTGTCACGATTTCCTATGCTTTGGCTTAGTCAGTACGCACCTGACTCCCATCTGCCATCCCATCTCTTGCACTGCACCAACTGTTTCTGTTCCCTCAAGGAGAAAGCTAGAAGCAACAAAACACAAAACGCTGTCATAATTGCCTTGTCGACATCTTTCCTTGAGCTAGCACGAAGGAGCAGTTGGGGATTTATCCAAATTAAACTCCCTCTTCCTCTTCCATTTCCTCTCAGCTTCTTGCACTCTGATGCAATTATGTACTATGTGAAGAGCATTTTAACCCTAAGCCCAAGACAGGTGCTCTGAAATGGTACAGGGGAACACAAGCAAGAACGGAGATCAGGCATTGCCACGTGGGCTCGGAAAGACCAGACTGGAAACTGTTTCAGCTGCTGAGCAGATTTCTCCATTATTTTGCCAAGGTTTTTTTGTTGTTGTTTTTTTAAATATTTACAATTAATGTCTAATTCAGAATGCTTTAAAGAAGCCTGACGCCCAAGGGTAGGAGCCTAGCTCTTTCCCAAAGACGAGGGCACTCAGCTGCTGTGCTGGTAACACCACGATGCTCCCCAGCATGGACAGAGCCAGCTGCCTTGAGTGGCCGCAGGCACCTCAAGCCAGGTCTGATGTACTGCACGCACCGCTCGACTGGCAAAACACATCCTTGTGCAGTTCCCACTGAGCTTCCCCACTGCTAGCAGGGGCTGGCAAATTTCCCCTCAGAAAAAAAAAAAAAAAATATTCAAGCTTCTATCTACATGAGCTACTGAACGAAAAAACACAAAACCCACAAAAGCGAACTAAGCAAACAAAAAGGAGATAAAAGCAGTTTGCTTTAAGGCAGCAGCTTTTCTGAAAGCCCACAGTAAATCTTTAAGATTATCAATAATGAACACATTCAATGTCTTTTTTCGTCTTCTTCTAAATCGCTTCTTCCAGTGGAAAGAAATCAGTCCGGGGGGTTGTTCATATGCGAGCTGCATTTATTATCAAGGGATTGAGACTGCTAGAGATGGAGAGAAGTAAAATGAGCCTCGACAAGGCTTTAGGAAAAAAAAAAGCACACTGCCACTTTATAGTCCTTCCTCCACCTATTTGTCACAGCACCCCAGTAATGAGCACTGGAATTCATCTCTCTCTAATGACACTCACAGTGGTAGATGTTTTTCCAAATTTAGTCAAGTGACAATACAAAGTCTTTAATATGCAAAGGAGTCCTTTGTGTAACTCACCATAACTTTGGTGTCTTGTCATGCCTTACAGAAATTTCAGGAAAAACAAATTGCAATAATCATAGGAGTGAACAAGTTGGAAGGAACGTGTCACAGCAATAATGAAATCTTCTGTTGATTTTCGTGTATGTGTAGACATATATTACATAAAACTAAATGTAGTTCCATGAATTTCTTATAAATCACAATAATTCAGCCCTATAGAGACCACATACGTACCGCACACCCAAGCAGCAGTAAACACAGTTGTCACTTAGTCACTCCCCCTGTTGCTCACCTGTCTCAAATACAAGTATTGTGCCTTAAGCTCCATCTTCTATTCCTGTCACATTAATATTTTCCTCAGCTACTGAGGCAGTATGAAAGCGTCCGCTCACGCTCTTTACATACGTCAGATATTAGCACCTTTAGAAACCAAGAGGACTTCTTTGCAGGACCGTTTCCAAGCCACAGCAGAAGCAGTGCTGCCAACCCTCGTGCTACATAAAGCACAAGCTGGGCCTCAAAATAATGAAATGGGCTTTACAATCACAGAATTGAAAGAAGAAATAAATTTGACATTTTAACGGGTTTTGGAGGGTTTTTTTGCTTTTAAACTGCTACCTGTACTCACATTTTCTCAGCCCACTGCGTACCAGTGACAAAGCACAGCACCAACTGGCATCAGCAAGCAGGTTGCGTGTGAAAAGGTTCACAAAATGATGAACTCTCACAGGCAAATCAAACACCAGAAGGCGTAAAACAGCGCGGACGCTCCCATACGAACGCACGGCGGGTCGGTGCCGCGCTCGGCCACCTCCTGGCCCTGCTCCACCGTGGGGCCTGGGTGCTGCTCAGCCAGCGCCCAGCAAAGCTGTCTTCAGTGCAAGGAGCAAGACACCCCGCATCAAGGCTGTGAGAAGAGGGTTAACCCCAGCTGGGAGGAGATGCCAGCTGCCTGCCTAAAATAACCAGGGAGGGGAAGCCAGCAGAGGAGGAGCAGCACCTCTGAGAACCATGTTTTAAAACTTACATCTCCAGCCCTGTTGGAGACATGGCCTCTCCCCTAACTTGAGAGCCCCGAGCAGGGACTCACACCACAGCTGACAGATCTCACCCTGGCTGTTCTCCACCAGCGTTTGGGGCCCCGCTCTGCCATGGGGGTCAGGTCCCAGGCCTGTCAACGCAGCACGTGCGGTGAGAGTGGGACGTGCACACAGCAGTACTGCTGGTAGCAGTGGAGGCATCGAGGCCGGGCCTGGGCGGGTCAGGGGTTCCTGCCACCAGCTGCTGCCTCAGAGGGCCGGGAATTCCAACCTGTGCTGTGGGGCCCAGTTATGGCTAATGGGTTAAAGCGACCTGAAACGCAGAGAGACAGGGTAAAACAACGCTTGATGGTAACGACGACTTGGTGTCATCGTTCGGCTGAGGATCCCCCAAATCTGCCTGTCCCCACAGCGCTGGGCGACACCAGCAAATGTCAAACCCACACTAGAGACAGGTCCCAATATTCAAACAAATGCAGTTTACGCCATTTGCCTACCAGCACACTGTTAAATCCATTTTTGGTCATTGCATGCAATATTAATGCAACTTCCCACTGATTTTGCTCCTAGCATTCCTAACCAGCCTATGCCAAGATGCAATATGGTTTCCCTTTTTCTTAAATGGGGAGGAAATGAAACAAAATTATACTCTCCTTCTAGCCTCTAATCATTATGTTAGAAAATCCTTCTGGCTAAACATGTTAAATTAAATGAATGTAGCATTTTCTCCTGATAATTTTTAATTGATCACATCTACAGCATAGGTGGAGCTGCTTGGCTAGCAAGGGTCTGCATCAAAGTGTCCTATTTATTTGTGATTTCCCTAGGGCATCTTTTAAACCATTAAAATTTACAAACAACTTGATTTCTTATTAACACAGTTTCTTAATTGCTTCCATGGGAAAAGAGTCAAGTTATTTGCATCTTCTTTCTTAGGGCTCCAGGGCTTTAGCACAAATTTAAGGATAAGCTTTTAAATGAAGCAAAAGCAGAAGCACTGCTCCAGACCCAGCCCAGGCCCAGATTTGGTGCTGTGGTGCAAACGGAGCCATCTCTCCTCCTGGCTTGCTTGGGTACCTGCACATCCCACGAGGCCATTTTGAACCTCTGAGGCTGATGAATTTGACAAATGAAGGGATGGTTCTTGGGCAACAAGTCATTGGCAGCTTACATCAAGCCAGCTTTCTTGTCCCCCACATTTGCCAAAAGCTTCAAACAAGGGCAGCACCAGAGACCTCCATCTCTAGAATTTAATACCCAGCAATAACTTTTCAGGAGATGGCCTGACCCATTTGAATCTACAAAAAAGCACTGTGTTCACAAAAATCCAGCATGGATCTCTCAAGCACAGCATATTACAGAGAGCTTATAGGCAAGTACGTTCTTATTCCAACTGAGTATCTCATCATTTTAATGCGTTAATCAAATCTCCATGGTTCAGGACTGAAGTCCCTGCATTCATCATCAATTTGAGATGAACCTATTATTTAGATTCAGAAAATCACTCACTAAACACAATCAAGCATTACTTTTCTGAAGTCTTTATAATACGAGTGTTTTCATTGTTAAGAGCCCAGCAGCAGATCTCCCTTCGGCTGGTCCTCCTGCAGCCGCCTGGGTGCACGGAGCAGCAGCCCAGGACAGGTAGCAGCGACAGGGCAAGCATCTTAAGAGCCTCTAGTAAGACTTTATCTCACTTCGGTTTAGCTCTTCACCTGGAGTGCACATCTGAAGTAGACACTCCAGCCAGACCAATTTTAGCATTTTCTGCCTGCTAGAGGCCCCTTCAAAACCCCGCAAGCCTGCTGCGCTGCACTGCGCTCCCACACACGCTGCCACGGGGTGGCTGCAACGCCACCGCAGTAGCGCAGCTTCTGCTCCAATACTCAGCAGAACTGAAACCGGAGTTTTCCTTACCCATCTTTTTCCCAGTGGGGAACTTGGAGGGGGTATATGAGAGAACAGAAAAACATGTTGCCAGGTGTTAAAAAAAAAACAACCCACACACCACACAACAACTTTCCAGTGAGGCTTCTGGCAACTGTCAGAGCCAAGAAATATATTACCTTAATTCACCAGACAGACTCTACCCGATATATTTGGTAATAGCATCGGGAAAAGGCACACCTACGCAGCACCTGCCAAGGGAGACTGCTCAGACTGACCCTGCTCCTTCCTTGCCCCAAATCCAAGTTCCCTGTGGGCTTGCAAGCAGTTTAAGCTTCTGTTGAAAATTTTTCAACGGCAAATTGTGTTTCTCTAACAGAAATGTTTGTGGAGAGTGTTGCATTCTGAGATTTTTTCATGTATGCATATCTATTTACTTGAGAAGTACTCCAGCAGGGTTTTTGGATCCATCAGCTGTCTGTGGGAACAGATTTAAAGGAAGTACCCACATCTGAAATGGAAATCCCCAACTCCTCCCACACGTTTTCCAAGGAGACCAAGCACTGCTCTTGTTGGTCGACTGCATGCACTCTCTCAGTCAAAAACTTACAGCAAACGGCACCTAGTTTGCCATAAGCTGATACATTTCACGAATGCACTTTACACATAAAGACTCAAATATAAATCCTAGTGCTATATTGAAGCTGGATATCACCCAAGAGCCAGTAGTCTAGTTCTTGGCTTTAAATATCACTGGGAAATATAAAGGGATCCTTTTAGTTAATACTAATTGTTATTCAGTCTATCATTAACAGCAATGGCACACACTTTGATAGATGGGTTGAGAAAAGGCTTTGTTTTTTTTTTTTTTTTAATTGCTGATTCCATGACTAGTTGCCAAACTTTTCTTATTACTGATAATTAGATCCTGTTAGTCTAGCATCTGCTTCTGCTCCAGCACCAAATGAAGAGGGCTCCTGTATCTAGGACAGGAGGGGTATCTGAGCAGACTTCCCAAAAATTTGAGTGGGCAGGAACTGCTGCGTGCACAAGGGTGGGGGGGAGACTTTCTTTTCCTCCTTGGTCTGAACCAATTTTAGTAAGATGACCTTTGCAGAACACCAAACTGCTCATCTTCTTTCCAGCATATATAATAACATATATGCATGTGCTGGTTTTGGCTGGGATAGAGTTAATTTTCTTCATATTGGTTAGCATGGGGCTATATTTTAGATTTGTGCTGAAAACACTTGATAATATGGGGATGCTTTAGTTGTTGCTGAGCAGTGCTTACACAGGGTCAAGGCCTTGTCTGCCTCTCACCCCACCAGCGAGCGGGCTGGCGGGCACAACGGGCTGGGAGGGGACACGGCCAGGACAGCTGACCCCCACTGACCCGAGGGATATCCCACACCATACGACGTCATGCTCAGCATATAAAGCTGGGGGAAGGAGAATGAAGGGGTGGACGTTTGGAGTGACGGTGTTTGTCTTCCCAAGTCACCGTTACACATGACGGAGCCCGGCTTTCCTGGAGATGGCTGAGCACTGCCTGCCGATAGGAAGCAGTGAATGCATTCCTTGTTTTGCTTTGCTTGCGCGCACAGCTTTTGCTTTACCTGTTAAACTGCCTTTAGCTCAACCCATGAGTTTTCTCGCTTTTATCCTTCTGATTCTCCCCCCCATCCCACCGCGGGGGAGGGAGTGAGCGGCTGTGTGGGGCTGAGTTGCTGGCTGGGGTTAAACCACAACACTGCAATAAAATGGTTGGCAAATGCAACATTTACATTTCCTGCTGATAAACACAGAATGGCTCAAGGTATGTTTTTGCACTTAGGACACGTCCATCAGGGTATGACAAAGGAAGCTGGGGCACAGAGGAGCCTTTCTCAAAATTCCTATCAGTTGATTCATACTTTTGTAAAATAAAGACTCTGCTGATGTCTCCTCAGGGCATAAGAAATGTTTATAAAATACCTATTACACGCAGGGATTATGAACAATTTGGAGATTTATTTTCATATGTAAAATTGATAAAATCTCTGAAAACTTAAAACGTTAATTTCAGAAAACGTCAGTTTTGCAATTCCTTTGTTCTAACGGACAATGGTAAACAATGTTCCAGCGACCTCCAGTGGGGACCGGGGGAAATACACCCATCCTCTGCTTGGTGTAGCAGAACTCTTTTTGTTTACAAAACCTGGAGCAACGACAGCCGGGCTGCGATGCCCCTGCAGAGGCTGCCCAGGTCTATAGCCTGATGGACAAGCAGGCCAAGGGCTCCGAGATATCCTCCTCGGCATTTTTATCCAAATAAGTTCAAACTAACTTTCACATCCTTCTACCATGTAGACAACTCGGGTGAAAATCTTCGCTGTTCTGACAACAGGAGGGGCAGGGGGGCGGAACCACATGGAGACCTTGTGCTCTCTAAGCCTGGGTCCGTGTCTTCATGGGACACAGAAAACACAAGAAATCAACATGGGCCAACACACATGGAAAGCACGTGAAACAACTGGCTGCTTGATGCCAGGAGCAAAGCAGCATTAACTCCTTTCAGCTCAAGAGCATTAACGTACTAGAAATAGGGCCACTTTATTTGTAAATCAGTTCATCATTATGGTCTAAGTTCAGAATTGTTCAACTTGTGCATGCTGATATAGCATCTTCAGTTGTTTTACCCTACATTTTTAGTATCTCAAGAAATAAAAGCCATGAGAAGTCTACAAAGACATGCTAACCTATCGAATCTCCCCAGCAAGGATGGGTTACCTGTGCCAAAGTCACAGAACACATGTGGTCTGCAGAGCAAAGATCACCTCCTCCAGCAGCTGCCATTGTAAGGCTGTGCCATATCTTGTACGAAGCAGCCCGATTCCAACGAAAACAAAAATGCTGCATAGTGGTTCACCCTCTCTTCTGTCAACACAAGTCAAGGTCTCTTACATCAGTCTCATTACCTGGTTATCTCACTAATGACTTCTGGAGGCAGCCATCACATGAAACACTTTTAGTCTAAGATTAATCCCCTCCCTTTCTTTTGTTGTTGAGGGCCAGGAAAGAAAACAAGGAAGGTAATTTTTAAAGCAGAAGTCCTTCTTATCACCATCTGGCCCTGATGAATACGGGAAGAACTCTGTTGATACTTTAATAAATCCAATATTACAAGGTAGAACAGATAGCAGGAGGAATTCATCAGTCATCAACAGAAAAGCCTCTGCTAAACTCAGAGGAATGACCTTCAAATTAAAAAGAAATGGTAATAGAAGGGGAAAACCTATGTCACAATACATATTCTGGCTCTGACTCAGGAGCCATTTGGAAAGTCAACAGGACTAAACATATTAAAAAATCTTCTCCTGATCTCGCCTTTCCATAGCCACCATCCAGGCCTAAGGCCTGCAGCAAAGTTTATGTACAAGTGGATGGCCTAGGCCACTGTTCCTTTTAACGCACCTATAGAAACATACTGCAACTTCTGCCGCTTGTTGTTCTTGGAGAGAAAAAATACCCACAGGCTATCACTGGTTGTGCTAACCCAGATGGGCTCCAGTAGTCACACAGCCATGCTAGGACCTGCAGTATGCTATTTCCAAGTCATCCCCCAAAACAGAGCAGCACATACACAACTCTTCTCCCATACCCTATTCCCAAAAGGATTCGCCTCACACCATTTCTTCCTGATAGCGCAAGAAAAATAATTGTGTATTTTGCCTGTTTTGTTGTATAATGAAATAACTAACATTTCCATAAGAAATCATTTAGTGTCCCAAAACATCATTCCTCATTGAAATGAAACTTTGCAGAAGGGCAATTCTTCATCATGGAAAAAACACTAACACTGGTGCAGGGTCTCTATTTGCTACTGTCTACACAATATTAATGTAGAAAATAATATATTGGCTTGAATCAATACTTCCCCAACTTCTCCATCCATCAGCTCCCCCTTCATTTGATAAAAGTCCTTCCATGTCACATTCTCCCAGACTGATGAGATCACAGCGCCTCTTTCCAGCATGAGTGATGGTGTGTAGATATATAATTGCCCAATAAATCACACCCTCTGGATCAAAGATCTGAGATCCTCTGGGTGCCAAGGAGGCACACCAAACATCATAAAATACAATAAGTTAATTAACTACAGCAAGATTTTTACCACCTTTAGACAGGTTGAGTATCACTTGTCACATACAGATATCCTGAAAGATTCAGCCAAAACCACCTTACTGCAGAATTGGGGCCTGAAACAATAAACATTTCAGGGTAAGGACTGTGGAAGCAGTGCGTGCAAAGGGCTCCGACACCCTGCTGCAACACAGAATCCTGAGAGCTACAAATAAGACTGAAGCATCACTGTTATTCCATGCCCACACAGCGACTGCTTTAGGTCTTCAAGCGGGGCTTCCAGCTGCTCCAGAGGACTGTCTGCACCTCAGGAATTTCATCACGTGAACCACAAGAACAGATTGGGCAAGGCCAAGGAGAACAGGTGTGCAAAAGGTACATCTTGTCCAGTATCTGATTTCCATTAATTGCCACAAATACCTGCTGAAGTGACCCTTTCCCTGTAACCTCCCTGCACACAGTCTGGGAGCAAGCTGGGATTCCCAAGGTGCCTCCTCCTTTCTGCTGACCCTCACACATGAGCTGCTCAGCACCCTGGCACTACAGAAACAAAGTTTGTCACAGTGATTGGGAGAGAGAAAAAAAAAAAAAAAAAAAAAAAAAAAAAAAAAAAAAGAAAAAGAGAGATGTGTTTCTGGCTGCTGTCTAGTGAACCTTATGCAGGTGCTTGTGGGCAGCAGTCACATCACCAGGGCCCTGCTGGCCTCAGGTCACAGGAGTTTGCAGGAATAGGTGCTGATAAGATGCATGCCGTGTGCCAGCACCCCACAAAGCTCCCTAACCACAGCAGCGAGGCTGTTCAGAAAACACGTGAATTGAGAGATCGTATTCCATAGCCACAAGGTGTAGGCATTATTTCAAGTATTTCTGATAGAATTTGATACCATCAAAGCCTGAAGGAATTAAGACCTTCCTGGAAGTTCCCACCCTTGGCCCAAGTGCAAGCCACATGTCTCCGTATGCTCCAACTCAGACTCGCACCGACAAGTGCCTTCACCCGAGCAAGCAAAGCCACAACCTGCTAGCTTGAGCTCAGGAAAAACAGAAATGCCCAGAACCCTCTGTTTTACAGGCACCTGATTCCACAACCTTTAATCCTTTCTGTCAGCCCTACAAGATCAGGTATTAACATCTCTGTAACCTCTTGTACTAATTAAGATAGCAGATCTTTGGTATTCGCCACTATGCTGGCTTCAAAGCCGAGCGCTGACAGGTTGCTGAGGTGTTTGTGCATTTCAGCGAGTGGCCCTCGCAAAACAGAAATTATAATGAGCACACTGCAGGAGGCTTTAGTAGAAGTTCACAGTCATTACAAAGTGACTGGAACTAAAAAACCTGAGCTAAGCTTTGGCAATTAACAGGCGGGAAGCTTGGTGCTATGGGAAGTAGCCACCAAACGCTCTGCAGGGACTTGTTAGAGACCCAGACATTCTGTCCAGGATCTGTCCTTTCTACAAAGCCACATTTAAATGGGCCCAGACCTTTTGCTGCTCCAAAATACGCATCTTATTACAAACAACCTTAAAAGCAGCAGTGGCTTCCAGTAGACTCTACAAAGAGAAGCCAAAGCAGTTTATGGCAAACACACGAGCAGGGAGTCTGTCTTCTCTGAACTAAAGTGATTTTTAGAAGTAATTCAGACATGCAGACACATCCCCAATGTTCTAGTATCTAAGCTCACTTCTTCGCAAGTCAAGCCCAGACTTCTGCAGCAACAAGAGATTTTTCCCCTCCAAGAAGATCACCAGCTCATCTCCAGCCAGTGACCCTCCTTGCCCACACACCTGGAACAGGGCTGCAGGGGCAGGAGCTGAACTCCCCCAGCACAGCCCAAGGCTTTTGGATTCAGGCAGCACTAACCAGGTCAGGAAGATTTGACCCAGCTGTAGATGAGGTTTGAGCTTAAGGCACAGCCCAGGATACAGGATTGAATAAAGTTTAAATCCTGAAAGCTGCTTAAGGCTTAGTATTGCTATTTTTTGCTTGTCTGTACCCAGACATACTGTACTGGTGAGAGACTAAGCACTTTCTGAACTTGCAGTTTGAGATACCGCAGAGTCACAGGGAAAGGGAACTATAAAAGATGCTTTCTATATAAATATCACCAACTCCCCGCACAAGCACCATGGGACACACACAGGACACAGCTAAGACAAGAAGAAACATTTTCAAAGAGACAAGAAGAAACAAAAAGTAGGTTAAACTGGCACTAACTAGAATGACTCAGGATCTCACTGAACAAAGAGAAACATCGTTGCTTTACAGTTTCTTTGCTTATATAAAACAAGCTTGGTAAACAGGCTCCTATCTCATAGCCCCAAGACCAAACACAAAAGGAAAGAGTTCCCAACTTCATCCCTTCTCCAGCTTTAAGCAGAAAAGTTAATAGCTATAAAAAATGTTGTGATTTAGAGAAAAACAATTCTCTCTTCCTTTAATTACTCACACCAACAAAAAAGTTAGAGCAAATTTCTTCCAGACTTCCCTAACCACACATTACACCTAAGTTGCGTAGCAACCAAACACTCAGAGATAATGAAAAAATCAAGAAAACAAGAAAGAAAAAGAAAAAACAAACCCCAAATACCTTTTTTTGCTCAGGTTTTTCAGTCTTCCAATGCCCTGAACTTCCATTTTGCTTTTGCTACCCCACCACAGTCCTTGCTAAATAGGGTTTGCTGCACATGTCACTGGTGGGGCCTCGTCATTTCAATGCAATTCACCTTTCCCCCATGATTCTACATCTCCATCACCTGCTGGGTCTCAGCCAGGCCAGGCCTGCCCCACAGCAGCTGATTTCAATACAGCTAATTTGGCTGTAGAGGTTCATGTCTTTGTACCTGCTGTCCCTGCTCTGCCCTTGGCAAAGACATAGAATTAAAAGAAAAACCACAAAAAAACCCAAACCCCAAAAACAAACAAACAAAACTTGGGGAAAAAAGTCATTCAACTGGCAATTTCATTACTTTTCTAAACATCGCTACTGGATTTCACTCCATGCTAGTCTCTCCTAACTTAACAGCATATTTGGCCAACTTAACCTTTGAAAAGGTTTTTTTATTGATCAAGTGTTATGCAGACATTTACATTTCTTGGAGGGAGGAAGAGGCAGGGAAGAAAATTAAATTACTTTGCTTAGTGATCTTAATTATCTCAAATAATTACCTTCAGTCAATTCTCAAACAAGAACTCTCTGGAGAACAGTGTATTTTAGTTTGGCTAAAGGGAAAGGAATTGAGTCCAAAGGAGTACATTTTGTAACTTATTTAGATATACCTAATTAACCATCTGAGTGAGGAATCCAATCAAAGCTTCTCCATTACACTTAATTATTAAAAGCAATTTAGAGGGGAAAAACCAAAATGAGGGGTCTAAAAGAGCTCTCTCTGACTCAAAGGATAATTTTAGCAAAGAACTGAACAAATAGGTGAAAGGAGATGAGAAGTAAAATACTTTTAATAAAAGCGATTCATTTTCTAGCCAGGCCCCAATAGAGAGATTTGGTAACTCTCGTATTTTGTATACAGCTCTACGCTGGAACGAACACAAAGATTTTTAGGCTCCCCAGAAATGCGCAGAGCTTCATTAAGACCTTTTCAGTGGAACGCAAGGGAGGTGCTTTGTTCTCCATGCAGCCGTGGCTGACAGCTTGCAGAGACATTGGCCGATTAAAAGAAATGATCCCTGTTATACTCATTACAGAAAGTATTAAAAAGTCCTCTGAAGAGTTTTCGTATGGATTTGTGCATCCAAATGTGTACCTCCCAGCCCAGAGAGGGAGAAAGCAAGATTACTGCTGAATGCTTGTGGTAATGAGCGAGAATGGGATTTGGCTTTGTTTAGCCAAAACCCAACGACTAGATATTTGCAGTGCGGGCGGTCAGCCTCTCTGCAGAGCCACGAGCAAGGAAGCAGATACCAGGGGCTGGCAGAGGTGCTGTATTTCCTCCCACCTGAGCAGAGCCTTGTTCCCAGCAGCATCCCTCTTTCCTCATGCTGCTTTGCCTTGTCACGAGTTCATAAGGCAGAGGACAACATTACTTTATTTATACATTAATATGTTTAGCAGGAGTAACCCCTTCCAAATATGCAATAGACTCCGGCACAGCGGGATATTCTAATTTTGATGCAAAAATTCTCTGTCTGCATCCCCACGCGTCCCATCGCCTCTCTCCTCCGCAGGAAGGGGCTGCACTTGGGATAGGACATGGGTGCTGGGATGGGTTCGCGGCTGGGCTCCAGCTGGCCACTGGCCACAGGAACATTTTTTAACAGAGGGTTTATTAGATTAGCAAGGCCAACAGCCCAGTCCACCGCCAACACACCTAATGTCTCATACAAATAATGGCAGTGGTAGGTTCAAAAGTCTGAAAAGCACAGAGGAAGGACAAATTTATCTTACTTCCTTTATTTTCCTTCTAAATTGCAAGTAAGTTCTTGGTGTCTACGGCTCTCCTTGTTCAGACAAAAGAAATGAGAAGGTTTGTATATAATTGTTGCTTTCCCAGAAAAAATTGTGCGCACAGGATCATGCAAACAGGGCGATGTGCCTGTCTTAAGGACGTTTGACCCATTTATATGTCTTCTGTCAGATTCGTGAAGAACTAAAGCTGAAGATGACCTTACACACTCATCCAGCCCTTACCGAGGTGGCATTAATCTCTGCTGCTTTCCTTGCTGTAAAATAAAGTTAATAACTCGCTGCTCAGCATGCCAGTTAATAGTTATAACATACTCCAGATCCCCTAGATGAAGGGTAAAACATTGGTTTTATGCAGCCGGGATAGTTCCTCATCACAGGGAGTTTCTCTCCTAAATTTCCTTGTGCAGAGAAGTGCAGCCCAGCTTGTTAGCCCCCGAGGTAATTCAAGGACTTAAAAGCAGGATACTGGTTTAGGGGTTCAATCAAAGCAAACAAAATGCTAAAAATAAATTGGCATCCCATCTGTTGCCAGGCAGGGAATTTAGTCTCAACAGTCAGGGGACGGGATGAAAGGCTGCAATAAACACCTTGAAATGAATACCTGAGAAATTTTGTGGCCTCAGGAAAATGGTCTGATTTTCTCTTCCTTCTCTTGCACAGGAAGTTTCTTAATTTATTTTTCCTAAGGGAGAGAAGCGAGCATAGGCTTCTGCAGTACGGGGAGGGAAGCAAGCAAATATCGAGTCTCAAAGATTAATAATGTTCAAATGCGCTATTGCTGATAAACATGATTTCGTTGGCACAGAGGGATGCGAGTGATCCGAGCACAGTGCCAGCCCAGCCTGCCGCACTGTACCTGCTCCCGGCAAGCCATACGGCAAGCAGCGGGTTGAAATCTTATTCCTAAGCATCCTGGGAAACTATCCCACATTCTGCTCCCTCCCGACAGCAAAAGCCATTCTGTGGCAAAACCTTTGCTCAAGTAGTAAATATTTTGCAAATCAACAGCATGCTGATGGACTACAATATCCATTATTGCTGCAGCAAAACACACAGTCCCTGCGAAAGTCCCTTTCCCCAGGAGGAGGTAGAGAGCAGCAGCACCCTGCATATGCTTCAGATAAAAGGTACCAGGATAGCAGTTTGCAGAGAATTGTCATGTCTGCTAAAGGTGCATCCAAAATACGTTAAAGAAACAATGAAGAGGAAAGGGCAGCAACTAAAGGCCATCTAAACCAAAGCGTCATCCTGCCAACAGCAGTGTCAAGTGCAGCTGCTCAGCAGGACCAAAACGCTGGTAAAAACTGCACGTCCCGTGTCCCGCCTGGGACTGGTGCACCCCAGTGCTGGTAAAATTGTTCGTTTGGGTTTAATAAATAAAATACGAGGTGTTTTGTGCTGAACGAGAGCACAAAGTAAAAACATGATGAATAAATCTCTTTCATATTAGTGAGATGCCTGAACATATCATCTTGGGATATCTCTGCAAATTTATTACTAAGTTCTGGAAACTGTATTCCTTTTGGCAAGTGCCCCTCTTGTCCCCCGAGGAGCTGGCATCCACATCCTCCAGGACACTCACCGTTTGGCTCCTCACGCTGGCAGTGATCTGCACTCATATATCATATGTGACTAGATATGGTTTTTTAAGCCAAGTAGGAAGGCAATAGAAAATAATAAGGAGAAAATGCTTTGCTAGGAAGAATCTGGTAGACTGGTCTTTGCTGTTCATCTGCTTCTCTATTAATTATCTGCAGAAAATAATAACATTTTAATTCAGTGAAACACCACGTGAGAATGATTTCAAGTCTGCATTTGCACCTACAGAAGCCTTTCTCTTCCAGAAGGACCACCTTTGCCTAAGAAGCCTGATTTTCCTGGCTCTGAATCCCATGCCCCCTTCCAGCTCCCATGGAGCCTGGTTTTACACTGTAACTCAAGAGAAGGCAGCACCGATCGAATCACCCACCTGCACACAAGAAATAAAGAATTTGACAGCGTAACCATGAAGCTTTCATATTAAATCTACCTTGACGTTGTGTGGCGGTAGCTCTGGTGTGCTGTCACCATCTCATACTTAAACTCTTTTTGTGGTTTCCCCCCATATCCTTGTGAGAGATGCTTGCGGCTTTTGTTGCAATTTGAGCTGTGAGATGATTATGAACCAGAAGCTTGAAATTAAACTTTAAGATGTAAAACAATAAGGATCACAGCCAAGAAACCTATTTACCAGGCAAAAACAAAGCAGCTGTTTAAACTCAGGAGAACCTGACAGACCAAGATCAGTAGAGCTCAAAACACACAGACTGGTTTAAGCAGAAAGAAAAAAAGTACTAAGTCCTCTCCTTGCTGTCTAGAACTGTTTGTGAGCGTACGGGTGGTGGTAAGCAGGACGTGCATCTCCCCACAGCCTGTTGGAACTCTGCATGCCAGCACGGGAGTCCCGAGCAGCATCTCACATAGAAATCACAAATTCGTTCCTCGTTTTGCTCCTTCTAAGGCAGCCTCAGGGCAGTTTCTCTTCTACATCTTGTACGTTGGTAGGGATGCTCAGAATACCCTGCGTTCCTCTCTGCCAATGCCAACCCGAAAACGGACACCTGACAGCTATTTCTAGTTCTTCGCAATATAAATAATGAATGGTTTCATACTGGGAGGAATCAAATAGCACCAGATGACTCCCGTAATAAATCAGGAGAAAGGCAGGTGGTCTCTTGTCTGGCATCTCAAAGCTGACATGCAGCTTTATGAGGAGGGAGGTGGCTCTGATACAAAATCCATCAACATATATCTCAGATGTTAGAAGCTATAACACTTTTCACACCGGTTTTAAGTGTTGTCATAATTCTGGTCTTATATAAAAAATCCTTGGCAAAGGGCTGGGCTAAAGAACACACCTGCACCACTCTAACTTTGGGGTTTATGTTCATCACTCTACCCTAAATCACTGTTATTCACTGGGGGACACCTCTCCTGCTGCCAGTTGCACTAAAAAAATTGGATATTTGGGAGTGGGAAAAATGGACGTAAAAATCACCTTCTTCCACTTGGCCACCTAGGTAGCTTGACTTGCTTTTAGACGTTAATAATAATTTTCACTACGTTGATATCTAAGCACCTCTTTCATCACTGCCATGCAGTCCACTATGTCCGTACGCGTGTGCCCATGCGGGACGAGGGGACCCGTGGGGTGCCGGAGAGGGGACACCCCACCGCAGGCGCTGTGTTTTTGTGATTGTGTGAGGAGCAGACACTGTGTGTTTGGAAACCGTGCCTGCCTGAAACAACTGAGAAAAGGGTTTAGCTAAATAAAGGCTGCAAACAGGGGGTATGCTTGTCTCTCTGCCGACAGCTAGCGGCTCCCCGGGCACATCGGCTCTATTCCCTCACCACGTTCTGTGGTTTTCCTTCCCAGCATGCAAAATCCCAGGGACATTCAGCACATATTTGAGTAATTTATCCATTTCTTTACTGAGCTGTTCTAGCCTTATTCTCTAACATACTTAGAAAACTTTTACTTCTAGGGGGAAAAAAAAAAAAAAGAGACTATGTCACCATCTCAATTATCCATCAGACGGTGCAGCTGAGACGGACCAGTGGGTCACCTGAGCAGGAAAGCCATTATCTGCCGTGTACGCTGTCAAATTTCATAGGAAGGAGGTGGGAAGGTTCCTTCTGACAAGAAGTGGTTTTGATTTAGTGCTACTATAACGAACTGCACGGTGTGTCTAAAGATGACAGAGTACCTGGAAGGTAGTCTATTTACCCGTAAGGATAACTGCCATCTCTTTAAACAGAACAGAAAAAAGATTATTTAAGTAGGTTTGGATATATTCCCTGTGTCATAGCAGATATGTTAGCTGCCAGCAGCCATCCCACAGCTACTTTCAAATGGTCAGAAAACAGATATTCTGAATAGTTACATCTAGCAGGATCCAGGCATATAAAAATTTCTCTGAACATCACCAAAACCAGGTAATGCCCCGTTATGAGTAACAGCACCTCGGGAAATTATACTAAACCGCGTCTCTGGTCATCTTAAGCGTAGGTGAGTGAAGGGAACACTTCCAAGTGGTGATGGTCACCAGGCCTTGTGAGAAACATGAGGACAATACTACAGAGCTCCAATCAAGGCTACTAAAGTGCAGTTTGCAATTTCAGGCAAAGGCGGCTTTTATCAGTACTCCCACATGCCAAGGGATGGACTCTGTGACTGCTTATGAAATGTTTTGTCATCTAGCTTCCACTTTTCAGCAAGCTGATGAAAAAAAAGCATAAATCCATCAGTCATGTTGTCTTACCAACTCCTGATATGTTTTGGCTACTTACAGAGAGTAAGAAAAGTCTTTGGAGCAGATGCGAAATTCAGATCTTGTTTGCTCGCTTGTCATCACTCAAAAAGCAAAACAAACACTCCTGCTCCTGCGAAAATTAGCCCTCATGTCCCATCGCTCTGCATGCTTGCTCGATCTCCCCCATGGATGACGGTTCCTTTCAGTCCATAGCCCAGTCCCATGTTCTTTAAAACTTGCTGTGAAGTGCCAGAGAAGCAGCGATAGCGAGCGCAGGTAATGGTGTAAATCGTCCATGTGGCAATTGTGCTGAAGGCATCGTTGGTAAAAAATACCTAGAATGCCATCATACTGCACCTAAGAGCAAAGGTGATCCAGAGAGAGTCACGAAAAACGATTTCATCAGTAACTTCCCAGTCAGTGTGTTTGTCAGTATTTTCACTGTGAGTTCCTGCACCTCGAGGCAGGTATTTTACAGGTATGCGGAGCCACCTACAAACTCTGGATAACACAAAAGCAGCCAAGGTATCAGTTTATTACAAATACCCATTTTCTTTCTGATACTTCAACATGCTCTCCAAACTCCATGACGTTTCTCATCTTTCTGATACTCCAAAACGTGGAGCTGGTTTGGCAGGACTTCCACCTACTTCTTCAGAAGTGACACGTGCAGTTTTTCAGCATCTTCTCCGTATACCTTAGCTGCCCTTCCTGGCGTTTTGCTGTGTTCCCCAGGCACGCGTAGAGCTGAGGTGCGACCAGCAGCAGCGAGGGAGGGAATGGAAACCCAGGTCAAGGCTGTCTCCATCCTCCTCCCAGACTGCTGAGCAGATCGGGAGGCGGCGTTGGTGTATCACTTACAAGAGGGGTTTTTTTCTTCTTGTTTTTGCACCTGTAATCATAGATAAAACAGAAAAAGTGATTTGAAGCTGCTATCTAGCCCAAGAGGAAAAAAATCTTAACAGAAACACACCTAATCCCATATGAGACAAGCCCAGAAGAATCTAATTGGATTCTTTCTTAAGCTAAATTCTACAATACCGTTATCTCCTTGATTATTTACTGCACACAGTAATAAACAAAGAAAAATTGCTCTTGGTAAAGTCTTTCAGCCAGATTTCAGCATCCTGAAAGATTTCTTTTATAACAGAAAAAAGAAAGCTATATTTTTACTAGGAATGCCTTAATAGTTTTAACAGCCATTATATGGTATAAAAATAATTGTTCTGGAAATTCTGAATTTTGTTGCTCCTGTTATTTTTTTTTTTTCCTCTAATGACTGATATATTTAACCTTCTCCTCACTGGGATGACGTAGCCGGGAGGCGTCCTGCCATTCAAAGGTGACCAATTTCCCATTTAGAACAGGCACGTCACTGATGACTTTGAGGGGATGCTGCCAGATGCACCGCCAAGGCCCGGGGCAATCGCCAGGGGAAGCCCAAGGGCGAGGAACAGCGGGTGGGGAGCGGAGCCTGAGACCACCGGGCGAGGTGGCCACGGGACCAGCCCTCGATGCATCCACCACACTTCTGTGGCAAGGACGCGGGAAATAAAGTGAAATGCGGACCCGGGCTGTCCTTGTCACCCTTTGCATCAAGTCTCTCCGTCTTTCCAGCGAGAGACAGTGGCTCCCTCTGCGGCCCTCCAAAGCGACGAGCAGTCGCGGTTGGAAAGGATGAACTTCTCCAGGCTTCACATGCATCGCCAGCCAGCAGTCACCATGATTTCCTGAGCCTCTCCTCCCCAGATGCACAAAATGAAGTTTTGCATTTTATGGATGCATAATTAACCCCTCGAGTAAACATCTATTCAAACCTACATAATTAGTACTTAATTTTTCAAAAAGCTAATGAAAGGCCCTTTTAGGTTCCTAATTGGCTGCTACTTCCTATTAGTCAACTCTGAGTAGAAGCTATCAGCATAGGAAATGCACTGTATGGCAGGAACTGTGCCGACCCAGAACGGGAGGCTGAAAGCCAACGAGCAGGATGGCCAAGCATCTGGGGGCATGACCAAGTACACCTCTCGTGGACCATCATTGTGCAGTACAGACTAAATGCGATTCAAATGTAGCCACCCTTCAGTTGAAGAAACTCAGTCTCAAATCCAAACCCCCAATGTTTGATATTTAGGTCACAGGGTGGTTGTAAATTTTGGGATGGTGGTTTGTGTAGCGGGTCAGGACGTGTCCCAGCAAGACAGTTTTCTGTGAAAACAATGGCAAGACGAGAGACGTGCTAGCTGGAATTATTTAGGGACAGATAATCAAGCTGTACAGTAGATGTACCACTGAACAGCTTAATTAACAGCGTGTACCTATCAGGAGCTAATTACATGATTCTTCACCATTTTAAAATGAATGGTTACCACTTAGTTCCCAGGACCATAATTACCAGGTTAAGAAGAATATGCAAAACCTACAGCTAAGTTCTTTGGATAACTCAGTTACCAATTTAACCCCTTTATTCATAAAAACAAAGCCTATAGAAAAAAGCAACGCTTTCCAACAGAGACAGCACAGATTCAAAGAAGCAGCATCTAGTTCCACATTAACTCGTTCCCAATCACACTATAAATGAGGGAACCTCCTTGCTTTACAGTCAGCGTCTGTGTTTTAAGGCAACAGAGGAAAGCAAATAATGCTTACAGATTCCACTTGAGAGGAATACGTCATTGCACGGCATGTTATTTCAAGGAGCTTATCTAGAATAACACCTTCCCCGACCAACCGCTCAGAAATCCCAGCTGCATTGCTTCTAAAGTCCTTATTTATTTATTTTCGCTCTGAAGTCCACGTTGTTCGCATTGGCTGTGCTGCAGTGCTCTCTGCTGGCACCAGCCTGGGAGTTCTGGGGATGCTAGAGCTGAGCAAAGGCAGCGACAAGGCTGTCACAGCCTGAGCGCGTCCACCCCGGCATTGCACTTCTGGTGCTGCCAGGCCCAAGGATTGACAACCCGTGAGTCAAGCTCCTGGAAGACCCCGAGATTACCAACACTGGTTCTTTGTATTTGCTTTCTGAGTTTGTATTTACACTCAGGGCGTCACATCTCAAAACTTCTCTGCTTGAGACCTGCCGTGCACGCGCCTCCTGCACAAACGGCCCTGCTGCCCTGCTTGCCCTCTCACTGTTAATATTCAGGAGATATTTTCTTTTCTCACTTCTTTGCAAAAACTCACAGAATTGTTCCAGGTCCCTTCTCCCCAGGAGAGCAGTGCCCGCAGGGACGGGGCTAACGGCGCCTTTCAAACACCTCTGCAAACGGGCGGCTGTAATTTGCACATTGTGCTGTTGGTTTCCATCACACCTCCTCACTTCTGAATCATGCCGTTAAAAACTAGATTGCTGCTTGCTCCGAGTGCCTTTGGTTAATAACCGCTATTTTAACTCGAGCCCAATGAGACCTCAGCAAAAGTCCCTGAACTGAATTACCTGTTGTCCTAGATTTCTATCAGGCAAGGTCGAGAGCCACCTTCTCGATTGATTCTTTCCACAGCAAAGCACACAAGGGAGCTTTTCCCTCTCGCTCCCACTGGATTGTTGGTGTTTTTCTCAGTGTTTCTGAAGGCCAAACCCTGAACGCTGTTGATGTGGGGAACGGTGCAGCTCTTGCATACTGAAGAGCCCTTCTCTGCTTCCCTTTTTTTCAGGCAAGTTTTTTCCTACTGCTGACTGATGGCTGTCCCTAGCATTGCCCTGCTGCAGTCGTACTCCTTCTGTAAGATTTATAATACATTTGCAGCAAGTACTACAAGAGCACGGCAAGGCGCGCGTACCCACTCCAGTTTATCACAGCCACCTCCTCTTCAGCACAACTAACACCACCACACGAACCCCAAGGACGGGAGTGCAGTAAATGCTTCCCTTTTGTTCTCATTACCTCCACCTTAAACTTCTCCCAAAGCAATCACGTTATCGCAAATCGTGTCATTTTTAATTTCATTTCCCCTTAATCACCCTACAACTGACCCAGCCTGGCCTGACTCATGCCCCCCGCGCAGGGCCAGCGAGCGCTCCTCCGTGCAAGGCAAACAAAACCCGGGGGTCAGGCACCAGCACCGCAGGGAAGATGGATGTTCACACATAGATGCCAGTTTGTTCTCCTTATTGGCGCTCTGTTTGGAATTACCATCGTAATGAGCCTATTTCAGTAAAGGACTTGTTGCTTTCCTCCTCTGCCTCCGCTGTGCACATCTACCGGCCACCCCACCAGCGCCAGCAGGCAGCACACTGCTGCGGGTACGTAGGTTCCTTCAACTGAATCGGTCTTAAAATGCCCTCCCTGGTCCAGGGTGCCCTTTGCTTCTGTGTTATCTCACAAGATGAGTTTTAACTGCAGCTATTAAATTGCTAGTTAAGATACGATCGCTGATCACTTTTGAGAAAGTAAAGGAAGTTAATAAGACAATCCAAAATCTTATAAAATAATGAGACGAGCTGACAACTGAATATGATAAAGACAGTAATACTAAAAGCATTAAATTGTTTTTATGTTTTAAAAACTGGAATTAATAGATGGGAATGAAAGAGCAAGAGGCAGAAGTGGCCAGCACCTTTCTCACCCCGGGTCTGTCCCGAGGCATGGCGGGCAGAGCAGCCCCTGCCCGGGCACCCACATCCAGCGGCCGGGGCAGGCACCGTGCCTCCTTCTGCTGCCCGCCACCTGCCATGGGTTTTACACCAGGGTGCAAATGGAAAGGTTTGTGCTGCAGCAGAACCAGAGGGGTTGACCTGCACGTCCATGTTTATACCTATGTACATATTAGGGCATATATGTGGTATAAACCCACACCCTAATAAATGACCTCCCATTACTCTGATTTTGGTGTCTCACCCGCGATGCCAGCAGTGGGACTGGCTCCCCCTCACTCCAGAGGAGGCACAGATAAGGCCATGCAAAGGCTTTTGAAAGATATTAAAGGGAGAAACAGGTGGAGCTTTACAAGGGTTTCAAGATCAGGTCAATGCAAATTCCACCAAAACCTAGTGCTAAGCAAAACCTTAATGTTCAAATCCGCATCCAGAAATTCTGACCAAAATCCCCGACACTACGGAGTCCACAGTGATGGAGTCCAGCCAACAAAGAAATGGAGAATACTAACTGCCTTCGCCTTGGAACTAAGCTATTGAAGAAAAAAAAAAAATGAAGAAAAATAATGTGATTTTCTAGTGTTGCCTCAGAGTTGATTTATTCCTGATATAAAACTAAACTTCGCAATGACATGTACCTTTTTCATGCCTTATTCTAGATGGCAGTGTAAATCAATTGTGAGTGCAGCCAGTAAAGTTGTTATTGCCATCTCTAAAAATCCTACAGTATAGAAAAGATTCAAAGAATTATTAATATTTCCTATATTCATATGTGCTGTGCTTCTTGGGAAGGCACACACAGAGGTTTTGAAAGTCAAAATACAGCCATTGCATGGTTTAAAATAGTCCAAAACTCTGGTGATAGAGATTAATCCCTGCTGCAATGCTTTTTCTCCGTGGTTTTGTACCATCTAAAAATGGTGGAGAGCATCATCTTCCCAGTGCTGGAGATGGGAGGGCTGGGAGCATCCTGGTGGGAAACCCCGTCCCAGCCCAGTCCCGCTCCACACTGTGCGGCCCCACAGACCTCCCAACATCACACAAAAGAAAATGGGGCATTTTTTTCAATACCGAGAAGTCATTTGTTTGATTAAGGCAAATTATACTTGCGTTCCACCCAGGAATACGCCAATACCAAATTCAGTACTTGCAGGAGCGGCTGCTGCTGCACACCGTGCACCATTTCTCCCGGCAGCAGCCGAGTCAATTCCTGACGGCAAAGCGCTGGGGTTCCCGTGTCCGCGCTGCCAGGTACCGCTGCCGTTATTGACAGCGACGTGCACGCACACGCACACCCACAGGCAGCTCGTGCTCGTGGCAGTTTACTCCTGGTGAAGTGCTGCCTGGTTACCACCACGGCACAGCCATCTCCTCCTCCCCGCTGCCGGCAAGCACCCAGGCGGGCTCTAATCCCTGCAGACCGCGGGAGCCGAGCCGGAGCAGCAGCGAACAGGAGTTGCTTTGTTTGTGCTGACTTGGGTAAGCAAAATATTATTTCCTTAGTAGCCACTTGGATTTTCTGTCTGTTCTGTGCAGTGAAGCAGGTGGGATTCTGGCTAACCTGTTTTTTTTTTTTTTTTTTTAAATTAATTTCATCTAGTAACAGGAAAATAGTGGAGGACTTCTCTGCAGAGACTGTTAGCCTACAGCACTCATGTTATATTTAGCAATTTCATAGAAAGCTGCCTTCTAACATTTTACTTCAAAAGTATTTTAAGGAATCTGAAATATTATACTGAAAATTGTGATTTTGCAAGTGTTCATCAAGGACTACTAAGTTAACGCACTGCTTTTGAATGGATGGAGCGGTGGGATGAATACAAGATGTTTAATGTGGATTTGTTTCTAATGGCGAGCTCGTGCTTTCAATTTCTTGTTCTTTTGTCCCTGAACACAGAGGCTGGCCTGGCAGTTAATTCATTCACATGCAGATTGCTTGTTTGGGTGTATTTTTTAAAACAAAGCCCTTTGACTTTGGATTCTCCTTTTTTTTTCCCCCCTGTAAACTTCTGTCTATTTCTAAAGGCAAAATCGTGAAAGCGGCATGTATCTTCCCCCTCCACATGTAACTTTGTCACAAGACCATTAATCATGTCTTACAATAATTTTGCTAATGCAGTATATCCATTCAGAAGCAGAGTGTCTGTCTGCAGATGGATTTGTTACTGGGAGATATGAAAGCGGAACAAATTTCTTCAGGAAATATTTAAGCAAGGTCATAATAACATTCATTACGTTCTAAGCAATGATGTGTCATTTGCCGGATCAGACAGAGTATAGCAGCAGCCACGTTTATTGACTTAGTCTGTAGAAGAGCCCAAAGGTTAGACATTAATATTGAAACTATTTACTACTTCCAGCATATATTCATTGGATTGAAGCCCTGCATATTGCTTAATTTGTTATGATGGAGAAGAGGGAAGCCAAACAAATTAAAGCAATGTTATGTACTCCATTTTAATCTCCAAAGGTCTTTACATACATTAATTAATGAGCATTTCCATTTTATTATGCAATCTTAACACACTCCTGTTCCTGCACCGTCAAAAGGTGAATGGGCAAAAGGGCGAACAGGGACCCTTCTCTAGATTAGGTGTTTAAAATAACGCGTGTTTCAAGCGCACATTGGGTGTACTCTATCCGTGCACCCCACTGCTGTGGCTGGAAGACATGCCCACCAAGCCGGGGGGGTGATGCACATGTGAACGGGGAGCCAGGATGGAGCTGCCAAACGAAGTACGTCAGGAGCGTGATGGAAGTGCGCAGACGGACACGTCATGCGGCAGGAAAACCTGCCAGTCCAAGCACTAAGTCTGTTTGCCCAACTTTTGTTATGATGTTTTCTACTCCTGTGGAAAGTAAGGCTTCTTCCACTACGCGAGTAGATACATTAAACCCTGTTTACCCGTACACTGTGTGCGAGCACCGAGAAAGGTCAGGACGTTGTTGGGCCAGAGCCTCAATAAGTAACAAAAACCAGACAACAAATACATCAAATGTTGCATTCTCGCAAACTGCTGCGAAGTGCAACAAGTGGCTCAACCTGGTTGAGAGACAAAGTGAAGACAAGTTCCCAGAGCCTGCATCAGGAAAATCACAGGTCTCATAATCCTGCAGTCACAGCTGGACCGCGAGACCTCTGCACCCTGTACCAAGCCCCTTTGCAAATACTTTCCTGTGTATCGAAAGAGGAAAAATTACTGAGAATAATACGATCCGATGTGAGGAAGGAGAAAGGTGGACAAGCATTCACCACCCGAGCACATATGCAGCTTTACATTTCAGGCAATTCAAACATTTCATTATTTTCCTCTCAAAATAGCAGCGCTTACTCCCCTTCCTCGCAGAACAGCGAGGGGAGGCAGGAAATGACTTGCTCATGATGGCACAGAAAAACTGAGAAAGCAGGAAATCAAATACACGTGTAGGGAGTCAGAGCTGTTCATCCAGCCCTTCCTCCAGATATCAGCAAAAGCAAATGCCATACACAGAGAGTGACAGAAGGAGGAACTATAAGATGAACAGATGATTCACAGGAGACTAAAGAAAACACGATACTACCTTCCTTTAGAAGCAAAATCCATTTTAAAAAGCAACTTGTTGAATTCACAAGGAATTAAACATGAGAATACGAAGTGAATCAGGCTTAAATGAGCAAACATTGGGCAAATTTGACGCTTGTGCTCGAATGGGCCAAATTCACAGACGTGAGCGTATGTGGCTCCGCTGTCACCTCCTGTCGGGGGGACGCAGGTACCTCTGCCCTGGTGCCTGTGCCACGGTCCAGCCTCCCCAGGAGTGATTTCTCGGCACTGCGCTGCTCTCAGGCTGCCCCCAAAGAGCTTGCGCCAACCGGGCTGCGCTTCAGTGCGGGGGCTACACAGGATCAGGGACTAAAATACTGTTTGTCCCTGGGGCCAGGCTGACCTACTTTTTTTTTTTTTTTCCTTTTTAAACTTCATATTCTTTGTCTGACAGTAAACTGAAACAGAAACAGAGAGGTCATCTGAATTTTACCCGTCATTCAACATCACACTGTCATCATGCATTTGATATTTGGTTTAACCGGGTAAGACTCACCTTCCACCAGCAGCTGAACGTCTCTGCTGAGAATTCCCTGTGACATTCCAGTTCTGTAGAGGTTTGGGATGGGCAGATAACTCCAGATGAAAACTTCATTCTGGGGCTCAAAACATTGGCAGAAAGGTTTCTGCTAATTGATCAGTGTTTTTGTGAAGAACTTTTGATCTTCACTGATTCTAAACAGCAAGATATGGCTGGTTTTTAGGAGGAGTTGTATTTCTAGGAGTCACACATGCATCAGAATCCAGAAGGTAAATAAAGGTCAAGTGCATGCTGGCCTTGGGGGATTTTATGGACTGAAGCCTTCAACTGTTTACAACTGAGTCAATTTTGTTTTCAATAATGTTAAATTAACCTTTAAAAAAATGTGTCAAGGAGCTCAAAACCCTGAAACTGTGCTAATTAAGGAGATAAACTAGGTTCAGGAGGAATTCAATATCTAAGCTGTCTGTCATGAAACAAGATCTTTCAGCTTTCTCTGCTTTAATACGCCCCTTTTCCAAACGCTTATCTTTACACAAAAGATTATGCTTTGTCTTTTGAAGGCTCAGCTGTGTCTCACAGGTTTTCGGGCAGCCGTTCCTGCTCTTGCGAAGCGCGATGCTCCATGTACCAAGGGGATGCTGCACGTGCCAAGGGTGCTGCTGTCAGCACCCAAGCCCCTGCTGCCGGGGGATATTTTCAGTGCGTTCCTTTCGTATCCTGGTAATGTGGACAAGCCTTTTTTTTTTTTTTTTATATTTTTTTCTAGTCTCAGAGCTTCTTTCTCACATTCCAGCGTACTGCCAGTTCTGTAACGTTAGACCTGATCTTATTAAGAGTACTTAGATGTTTGTACAACATTTCACACTCCCAGACCTTATGCAAGCTCTAACAAATTCTCCCAGGGCTCCGGTGAGCTCGCCCCAGGCTGACAGCGTCACTTTCTGCATTACAGCGGTGCTGCCCAGCCTGCGCTCTAAAGAGCTTAGCGCTGCGGGGAGGTGGGGGACTGGGACCTGACCAAGGTCAAGCTGCCTGTGAACGGCAGTACGTGTTTCAGATGCACGGATCAGCCGAGAGTCCCACGGCTGCGTTTATCGGCAGACCGGGTTTCCTGCAGTCACATCCTCCAGTGCCGATAACGTGCACTCGGCCACCGCCCCGCGGAGCTGGGGCGACTCCAGAAAGCTGCGTTTTCTGTGAGCTGCTCTGGCCGCTCCCCTGCACGCTGAGTGGGGGGCTGCAGGCGTGCACCGCTCGCTCCACGCCGGCGGCACAGAGACACCATCAGGGCTGGGCACCCCTCCGCCACGTCAGCGGCCTCCCACCAAACAGCACCGTGGCATCGCAGCCCTGCGAGAAAAAGGCAATGGGAAGGTTATGACTCAGAGCAAAAGCAACCTGTCAATTAACAGAAATTAAAGATGACAGCAGCGCAAACTGTACAAGACAGATCAACAAAATGTTTTATATCAATTCCCCTCCCTGCAGTCAGGAGCTTTTTAAACTATTTATTATTTGAGCGATAAAGCAGCTCAACTATAATCCATCTCCATCGCTAGTTGTACCTAACTTTTAATCCATTAAGTCATGGATGCTTTAGTTAAAATTAGCAACCATTCAGCAGGGCTTTTAACCACTAAATATGAAGCACCACATAAACATTTGTAATTGCCAACACGCGCTAAATGAGTATACTGACGAGAGTATTACCATATGGTCACCGGCTCCTACCCAGCTGATCTGGTATTACGCTGCACCGACGGCTGGAGAGGGACATGGTCAGCACAAACATTTGCGAGTGGCAAAAGCAGCACAAAATTTCACACGCTTGAAAAGTCTGACTCCTCTGACCAAGCAAACATCGTTCACGGCATCCTGAATCCAGCTAGCTCCTGGGTAGTCCTGTTCTTCACACGGGCACCTGCCACACCAGTCACCTCTCTCCTCCTCCTCTTCCTCACAGTGTTCCCTGCTTCCACTCTGGAGGAGATGGGTCGCAAGGAAGAGGACAACAGCAGCTCCTGGAAGAAACAGACGAGCAACATCCGAAAAACATTCATTTTCATGGAGGCCCTGGGATCGTAAGTACCTCGGGGTTTTCTAGGAGCTTGACTCACGGGTTGTCAATCCTTGGGCCTGGCAGCACCAGAAGTGCAATGCCCGGGTGGACGCGCTCAGGCTGTGACAGCCTTTGCTCAGCTCTAGCATCCCCAGAGCTGCTCTCCAGACAGAGCCACCTCTAGGTACCGGCTGCCCAGCCCAGGGCAGCGACTCCCTTCCTGGCGCCAGCCAATGTCACAAGGAAATGGCTCCCTCCGAGACAGGCACCAGTCTCCAGGCGCGGGGTGGGTGCCCCATCGCTGCTGCCAATGCTCCGATTCATGGCCCGCACTCACCAAGCAGCGCCGGCACAGCTCCTTCCCACCCAGCCCCGCGGCACGGCTCCGGGTCAGCTCTGCCCTTTCCTCCTTGCCCTCTAAGCCTGCCTGGCAGCTTAGTTAAAGTTTTTGTTCTTTTCCTGCTGAGCACACCGGTCTGCTGCTGCTACAAGGTCAAGCAAGGCCAAGGGATGGCTCTGAGGGCGGTATTATAATAATAAGTCATATATTTAGCTCATAAACCCTGACTCAGTTGAGGGATGAAACGAGAACAAGGATGTTCAAGTTGTACAATACTTCTGTGTTAACAGCTTAATTTCCCTATTCATGCGAATGAGACAAGAAAACATTTCCAAGGTGGTGGAGGAGGAATTGAGTTACCTCCACCAGCGAGTTCTGTCACAGCCAAATTTTCTGTGACTTTACAACCCACGGCAAAGCTCCCAAAAAAACAGCTACTCCAGAGCCAGATGACATTTTAAATTATCATGTTCCTGGTCAGCCTCAGAAATTAGTTAAATTATCCAGCAGCTTTCTCTAAAGGAATGAGGTTAGAAAAAGCTTTCTTTCCCAGCCAACTTATTGATTCATCATTTTTTAATAAGGGGCATAATTATTATAAACTGTTTGGGACAGACACATAGAACAGATGCCCCAGCATCTGATTTGTAGGTTGTTCATTTCCTACTACTACATTAATAGGAAAATTTAACATTAGAAATTGGGGGTTTTTCCCACATGCAGTGCTTCAGCTAGCTGAAGAATATAAATTAAGATCTGGGACCCAAAACTACCTGGAAACTTGCTGTCACCTTCTCCCAGCATCCACAGCTGCTGGATTAGGGACCTTAGCGAGGACATCCCTGCCTGTTCCCTGAGAGCTCAGGAACTTGAAAGGCATTTCCACGAAACAGCCTTCAGAGCTCAAATGCGTAAAAGGAGAAAAACGTGTGAAACAAGGAAAAGGTCCCAACACCACCTGCTTTTTGGGCCAGAAAAGAGAAAACCATTGCATGTAATTTACTGAGTAAAACAAAGATTGGAATCCATCTGTTGGGATGCCTTCCCAAGAACCTATGGGGTTTTTTTTGGGGGGGGGGGGGTGTGCAGTTTGTTGATTTGGGGTTTGTTTTTTTTTCCCCTTGCTAGGAACTGGTCCTGGCACAGCCCAGTTCCTCACAACCCCAATGGTCTCGCACATGGTTTCAGCAGCGCTCAGGGGCTCACCGGAGCAGGAAAGCTGAGCCGAGCGAGGGGCTGCCTTAGGGTCCCACTCCCTGCTACCTCGTCGCTGGCTGCCCCTCTCTAGCAAAGCACAGGAGCAAAGCACCGCATAGAATCATGGAATCATTTGGTTGGAAAACACATTTAGGATCGAGTCCAACCATAACGCCAGCTGGGTACGGCTCTGTGCTCAGCCAACCTACCTGCACAGCGTGCTGGATTCTTTGCTTAGTGGATTACAGGAGATGCATGGTTTGTGCCCTCGTTTATTGGGTTTGTTGCAATGGCCTCCCAACCAAGGAGGTGCTTCCACTGCGCTCACCTTCCTCGCTCTGCCCTCCAGCTCCCTGCAGTGCTTTGCAGACTCACTGGCAAGTTCCAATTAACAGCCATCAATTAATCTGTTGCTCATTTGACGAGGATTATTGAGGACTGACCTGGCAAAGTATGCACTGTCACTATCCTGAGACACGTGTTCAGCTGCCTAAGACAAACCTTTAACAGGATTACGAGCTTTAGGCACGTTATAAATACCTGCTCATCGCTGCACCGGGCTGAACCCCTACCAGGAACGCAAGAGACACTCGTTGTCACTTTGTCACTCAGCGTACACAGGTATCGGCAGTCTCTGCAGAAAGGAAAACACGTTGGATACTAATTGAAAGTGTTAACTGAGGTTACCCTGTTGTTTTGCACTTTGGATACACAAACCATTGACTGATATACCCAAACTGCAGCATCACTGGGCTCTCCTCACTGCGGTTCGGTGCTCTCAGTCCACAGGGCAGTGCTGACCAGGGAAAGTGAAGGGCGCTTTCAGACAGCGGGAGCTTTGAGGAGACGTGATTTGTATTAAGCAGAAATTTGGCCTCGTTAGAGTGGAGGCTGTTAAGACCTTTCCGAGGGGGGTTGCTAATCCCAAGGAGCACCCGAGCTGCAGACTGTCCCATTAGCGAGGTGGTTACCGATACAGCCCCTCAGCTGGGCTCACACTTAGCCCAGGAAAACCCCCCGCTCCCAAGGGATTCAAGTGCAAAGGTTCCTCAAAAGGCAGCAAGCTGTGAGACCATGGACGGCGCCTCCTCCTGCACCCACCCCAGGGCATGTGCTGGAAATCGCGTTTGCCATCTGCCTCCCGAGAGCTGTGCTCTGAACCCGGCGCAGCTGAACTTCACCCGTAGCCTGGCACACACAGGAGTGAAGCACTTGACTGTCTGCACCGACAGTCCTGAAGAATGTGATTTAATTTCATCGCAAGGATCTTTTTTTGTCCACTACCTCAACCCAGCTTCATGGTGAACTATGCAAAAATAACCTTTTCTCCACAGAGAAAATTGTGGGGTTTTTTCTACATATTGCATAATCTTGCATTGAATATCCTAAGTTTAGGGCAGCTGGAGATGTAGTTCGAGCTTTACAATCAGCATCCACTTAGAGTTAAATTACCACCATATTAGGTTTTCTTGCTTTTTCCTCTTTCTCCCTGTAAGTATCCTTCCAGTTCACAGCAGTGGCATCTACTGAAATAAAACTTCTCCTCTCTGCAGAGGTGCCTTTTCGGAAGTTTTCCTAGTGAAGCAAAGAAGCACTGGCAAGCTCTTTGCTCTGAAATGCATCAAGAAGTCCCCTCTCACAAGAGACAGCAGCTTGGAGAACGAAATAGCAGTCTTGAAAAAGTGAGTATACGTACATTGTAATGTGAAGTAGAACAAACGTCCTTTCCTAACACGTGTGGGCTCTACAGTAAGAATAATATAAAGAAATAAGTATTTCTTTTTAAAGAATATATAAATATTACTATGAATTAGCAGAGTAGTAAAGTTTCTTCTCTCATTCCTCGGCTGGACTTGGAACCCCAACAGCCGTTCTGCCCCAGCCCTGTGGAAGGAGATAGATGAAGCAAAGCGGTACTCGGGGAAGGGAGAGCCAGAGTTGATGCTTCTGCAGCCCCGGTAACACACCTGACGCAGAGCAGGCAGCTGCTTAAAAACGAAGGGTCTGGTCCTCCACTGGTGCTCCGAAGGGGGTTTTCAGGGGCATGAACCATCCTCTGCCACGCAGGGCAAGGGAGATCAGCCACAAAACAGCCCAGTGAACTTTCACTGGTGATTAAAGCAAGATGACTGTTGGGTTTTGCAATTGAGAAGCCACTTTGTCTTTGCCAGGTTTGTTTCTGACCCACATTTATCTTTGCAGAATAAAGCACGAAAACATCGTGACTTTAGAAGATATTTACGAGAGCACAACCCACTTCTACCTGGTCATGCAGCTGTAAGTATCAGGAGAGCCATTTCTTTGTGGGCCACGGAGGAAGAAGAGTGGCAGGACCAGGGTGACGCGCCGTATTTCAGCACCTACGCGCCAGTCCCTCACACGTAAAAGCTGCACGCACGAGACCCATTCAAACACCTCTCACTGGCAAAGCGAGCGCCACGTGGTTTGAACTAACCTGGACATTTCTTACGCTGTCTTGGCCCATACTCATTTTAGCAGCAAGTTTCTAAACCAAGATTAGGATCTATTAATGCAAATGAATTCATCACAGTTTAGCAGGGCAGACACAGAAGTATTTCTAATTAAAGCTGTGCCATGCAGGGTTTCTAGAAATGAAAATGGGCAACATGTCAGCTGCAGAGAAAGCAGCTTGCTGTGGGCATCGGTTCTGAGCACCCGGCTGCTACTGCTAACTTGCAGATTTAGCTAAAAGGAAGCAATTGCACAAAAATCTACATCTACTTGCGTAGCAGAGCCCGCGGTGCTGGATGCCTGTGGCTCAGACCTGCCGGGAGTTGCATCGTAACCTTACCCAAAATCCCTAGGTTTACCAGTAACGCTTTACTGGCACCCTGAAATTGCACTCAAGAGCATCCATCAGCCTCTCAGCCTCACAAAAACTGCTGTCCAAGGAACAGTTCTGCTGTGGGTGGAGTTGTAAAAGGACCACACAGATAGCTTGCCTAACATGACAGCACGATTAGCTTTGTTTAATTTTCTTTTCAGTCTTTTTCTTTCTGAACTACCATTTCCACAGGGTATCTGGGGGAGAGCTATTTGACCGAATTTTGGAACGAGGAGTTTACACCGAGAAGGATGCGAGCGTGGTGATCCACCAGGTCCTGACAGCAGTGAAGTACCTCCACGAAAACGGAATAGTTCACCGCGACTTGAAGGTGAGATCTGTCCCCCAGCAACAGCAGTGCCTGGGGGAGCTGGCACGGCTGCAGGCTTTACCTGCTCTGCCCCGTGACTTTCTGTTGTTCATTTCCATTTTTCTACGCAAATTTCAACCACTGACCATTCTGTGCTCACAGCCTGAAAACCTTCTTTACCTCACTCCGGAAGAGAACTCCAAAATCATGATCACGGACTTTGGCTTGTCTAAGATGGAACAGAACGGCATCATGTCCACCGCCTGCGGGACTCCAGGATACGTTGGTAAGCCAAGGATCAGGAATGGGCTTGTGCTGGTGGACTGTCTGGAAAAAGAGTTGTGCACGTACCGTACGGTGCCTAGCAAAAAGGAAAAAACAAATATATATAATTACGTTAACAATAACATGCTACTCACAGATGCACTGTGTGGACCACATAAAGACTGGATTACAGATGAGTGTAGAGGCTGCAAAATCCCAGAATGTTTAAAAATGCAAAGAAAAGGATTAAAAAAAATATATATCTCAGCGTTAGTCACGTATTTATTGAAATTTTAACACAATGGGATTTTGGCTGATGTCCACCAGACTGTATTGGCTTGATCCACAGCTTACTGGTTAAAACCTCAGGATGCAGGCAGGAACTGTCAGTGGTTCTGTCTATTCAATGGCATCAAGAGATACAAAAAGCCCAGCCCAATCCAAGTGGTAAATGGGGCTGTTACTGGCTGATTCTCCTGCACTGACACCTCAGAGGCCAAGGTACAAGAACTACTGCTTTTCCCAGTACTGAGTAATTTATTAATTTATTATTGCTTAGAATTTTCATTTGGTTTTGCTGTTCTGCAGCCCCTGAAGTCCTCGCCCAGAAACCATACAGCAAAGCCGTAGACTGCTGGTCCATCGGAGTCATCACCTATATCCTGTGAGTAAGAGCAAACAGCATCCCACTTGTTTTTCCGTGAGTTTCCCAACTCCTCTATTGCTTCAGACACCTCTGCAGAGTGGCAGCGCAAGCGGAGGCGATGCCGGACCTCCCATTTTGCTGCGGGAACACAGCAGCGGTATATTCTTCCTTTGCACAGATTCACTAGACCATAGAAATGAAAGGGATGCGAGGAATCAAGTACTGGAGCAGAGATGAAAAGAATCACATTTTCTCTATTATGTGCCTCATCCTATGCTTTGTTTTTTTGCAGTTGCCTACAAATATCATTCAATCTTCCTTGGTACTTTTTGTTTCATTTCCTCCCACGCCATACAGCTACGTACCAGCTGTGGCTTTGTCCTTTCGCTGCTGCAGTTAAATTTTTAACTCTTTTCTGCAGCTTTACCAAGTCACTGAAACGTGAGGGACAGAGAGATGGATAGAACAGCCTCCTCTGTCACTCGCTCCCTCGTGCTGCCCACGCGTGCCCAGCCTGGCCGGGCTGCGGCGGAGCCGGTGCAGACGTGGATGGCGGCGCTGAAGGCCCGCTGGCTTTCTGCTCTGTTCCAGGCTGTGCGGGTATCCTCCTTTCTACGAAGAGACTGAATCCAAACTGTTTGAAAAGATCAAGGAAGGCTACTATGAGTTTGAGTCTCCGTTTTGGGATGACATCTCCGAGTCAGGTAACGCTCAGGCACTGGGAAGCACCGCACTCCCTCCCGCAGGCTGCAATCCAGAGCCCTGCAACGCGCGGGCACGATCCTGCACCAGCCGAGCCCCCACGCACCCCCGAACACCCTTCGCTTGCCTCGGCGGGGATGGGAAAGGACAAAGCGTTGAACTGAGTCACTCGCACAGCAGCGAACCCCCAGCTGTGGGAACTGATTGCAGAGGCTCCCGGCACCGCAGTAGCAGGGGTGATGATGCCAGAGCCGAGCTGCACTGGCAGAGCTTGGGGTGCTGTGCACCCTGCCTGTAACGCAGCATCCTCGGCTGAAGTCTCTGCTAATGTAACCCCGATTTTCACTAATGATTAGCGAGCTCAGAGTGGGCTTAGGTTTCCCTTGGAAGCAGGGGAACTCCAGGGTTTTTTACCTCATTTTTCTGGTGGGTTTTTGGGGTTTGGTTTTTTTTTTGGTTGGTTGGGTTTTCTTTTCTTTTTTCTTTTTCCCTTTGCTTTTCTTCCCATCAGGTCACATTTCCTTACAGCAACACAGCAATCCATGTCAGCCACCACTGCACCCTTCCACCAGACTAACCTGCTTGCGGAGCTCACCTGCACAGAGTTTACTGAAGCCAGCATCTTTGCAGCATATTTTGAATATCAATCTTTTATACATACAAACAAAACTAACACGAGGTTTGTTAGGACTTAATAACAAATACTGTGATCCTCCCTGCAAAAAAATAGGAGGGATGTAACTGCTCTTTAGGGCCACTTCTAAATCTGCTCAGTTTGCACTTTCTTATGGTTTTTAGAGTTATTTTTTAGCTGAATAATTCAACTCAAATTCATGTAATCTAAGCCTGAAGTTTGGTACGTCCCCAGTTAACATTTTTTCATCTGGAGCCCTGCACTACAAACATCTCCCTTTACTGGAGCAATGAAGCAGCACGAACACCTCCTTCTCGGGGCTGAGCTTTGCGATGTTCATCCACTGGTGTTTGCCATGTCCTATTAGGATCATATCCCAGAACAAGGAGAAAATAACCTTTTCTCTCTGCTTCTCCTCCCCTCCCAAACAGCTAAGGATTTCATCAGACATTTACTGGAGAAAAACCCGAACACGAGGTTTACCTGCGAAGAAGCCCTGCGGCACCCATGGTGAGAGGACGGGGGCCCCGGGGATTTACCAGCCTCCGCGTCTCGCCCCACGTGCTCGGCGGTAGCTGCGAGCAGGGGTGTCTCCCCAGCCCCCGTTATTAACGTCACCGTCTGCCTGCGCGTGGCCCTCGGTGCTTCTTTTTTGTGTGCGAAGAAAGAAAATGATGAATAATTAAAGATGCAATTTGTGCATATTTGCCTCCATAAACAGAGGCAAAGAAGAAATCCCATCCTGAGCTTTTCCAAGCTTTGAAGTGCATGTTTGTGTTACATTTTGTTGCTGTTTTTCCTTTGGGTTTAATTATTGCTGATTGAACGTACAAAGCAGTTAGTTGCCTCCAGAATGTGGAATGCCTTACAAATGCCATCTGCCTACGAGCCCATTTTCTTCTCTCCCCATCTGCAGGATTAATGGAAATACAGCCCTTCACCGTGACATATACCCATCTGTCAGTGCTCAGATTCAGAAAAACTTTGCAAAGAGCAAATGGAGGGTAAGTCGTCTGCTGGTGGGAGCCTGGAGCCATTTCACTCACAAATGCCAGTTACTGCCATCTAGCAATAAGCAAGGCTTCAGTTGTGTGGGTAAGAACCCGAAAGCTGAGATCCTCCAAAAGGCTGCCTGAAAATTGCACGCAGTTACTGTTTATAGTGTGTTTGGACCAATACTCCCCGCTGCAACGCACACTGGGGGGTTTACCACAAACATTGCACCACAGCGGCCTTGCCAAGGAAGGAAGGGGGAGGGAGAAAGGATTATTGCCTTTATACTGGGGGAGTGAAACTGGTGCTCCATCAGCAGATCTTTTTGGGAGCTTAATCCAGCTTTTCCTCCTTTCAGCCTTGAAGATAAGTTGGTACTTCATTTATATCAAGAGTTTTAGTAAGAATTTAGGTGGAGAGAGGAATGCCGTAGGAACCACGTGTACAATAGCATTTTGAATACTTACGTTCAAAATTCAGCTCTAGTCTCCATGTCACACAGCGGGGTAATTTACAGCTGTTCCCTCCGATTTCCTCACGTAGAAGTGGTTGTGGTCTTCAAAAGCATCCGCAGCTTGCACTCAATGAAAACCGCGGCGTTTATGCCAGGAACGAGCACATCCCACTTTCCACGTATTGAGCAAACAGCCAGCCAGCGCTAACCAGCACAGCGCTGCCCGCCCTTCGCGCGCAGTCACTACCTAAGGGGGGGGACAGTCCGTTTGTCCCGCAGCACCCACCCAGCCTGGCATCACTAGGTCCTCACCGTGGGGTTTTTGTCTTCTTCCCCAGCAAGCCTTCAACGCCGCAGCAGTTGTGCACCACATGAAGAAGCTCCACATGAATGGTCACGCAGCGGCCGAAAGCACCCTCCCCGTTATACAAGTCTCAGAGGCATCCAGACCCAACACACCCATGGTGGCCACCCGGCCAGCAATGCCAAATGAAGACAAGGACACGCCACTCCCTCTGGTTCGCAAGCAGGGCTGTCCCAACCCTCCCACTCAGCTGGAGCAAGACACAGGAATGAGAGAGGGAAAGCTGCAAAGCCACTCGGAGAACGGACCACCACCCACGGGCAGCAGCCTGGTCCTGCCGGATAACCATAGCCCGCCAACCAGAACTTCTTGTGGCTGCAGTCCAGCCTGCGTGGGGCATGAGAAAACTAAGACATCCTTCTGCTCCGAGACAGTGCTTCTTAAAAAATCTGCAAAATCCCAGTAGGTATCCCAGTCATTAGCCATAATTTCCAACAAAGTATATGGGAATAACCATCTCTGGAAGGCGTTGCCTGGCACTTAAGTTGCCAGCCCCAGGTGGAGGTAGAAAGAAGGGAGGAATAAGGACAGCAGCAAACGTTCTGACTGGCTGGAGAGTGGTACCCAGCCAAGTGTCTTCCGTGCTTGTAGGAGCATGAGGTGGGGCGCATTGCCCAAAGCTTGCAGTGAGCAGGGCAGCAGTGCTCAGCTGCCAGACTCCATTGACTTGAGCAGATTTGCTTTCCAGACACTGCAATTGCCTGCTGATGCCAATTACTCAGCTCGTGCTGAGTGACTGGACCCTGTCTTTGCTGCAGTGCTGACTCGCACCCAGCTCTGCTTTGCTTTCAGCAGCTGATGTTCTTTATATTAAAAACACAACTTCAATTCACCTGCAGAATGATTGTAAATATTGCTATTTCTCTTTTTCCTTCTTTCTCTTCCGATTCTTCCATTTCCAACCAGTCATTTCAAATCAGAAGTTCTCGTTCCAATGAAAACCAGTAAACACTCTTCTCACTGTGGCACTGGGCAAACTGGAGTTTGTTTGATCATGTGATGAGGAGGCAGCCACCGGGCTCCCCACATCGGTAAGTGCTCCGCAATCCAATCTCTAGCTGCTTTTAATTAATCCCATTATGGCATAAAAAAGGGAAAGGCACAAATAGCAAAGTGATTGCACATGAAATAAATTGACTCACAGGTTTTTTTGCAACAGAAAAAGCCTTAACTAAACATCTTTCAAGGAAGAAATCATCTTTCGGCTTCCATTAAGGCCAGTCCAGTGACTCTGAATCCAATTTTTACAGTAACAACAGGGTTGCCCAAGGAGCACAGGAAAGGAAGCCAAGCATGGACCTGTCATATCAAACTCTACAATTATTCAAAGCTGCTCACGGGAATCACACTGGAAGCAAACAGGTTCATCAGCTGGGATTAGGGCTTTTCAGCTGGGTCTTAGCTGTGACCATGAGCTGACAACAGGCTGCTGGTCCATGGCCAAGCGTAGACAGGACATCTCTGCAGCCTGAAGGGCCATTCCCTTTCCCAGATTTGGTCCAGGCAAATCAGTTTAAGTTGCTCTGTTAACAGAGAGCAGGGCACAGAGATGTTCATTTTGTAGGTGCGCAGAGTACAATCATGAAAGTTTCATCCTGTTTGACCACAGCTTGAATTAATTCTGGACTAGCTAAATTGTTATCATTTGCACCACGTTCTATGTGAGCAGTAAGAAGTATCGCTATTAGATCCTGCCATAAAGAACGTTCCTCAGAGGTGAGCACATGCTGGCATAGCTCTCCACAAAAGCTACATGAAGTGAGCTACCTCCTATCGTCTTTTGTGACACTCTCTACTGATGAGATTATATGAACATGTAAGAACTCTAATACACAAAGGATTAATAGAAGAGATAAATGCAAGTCAGATCTACCACAGGCTCCAAAAAGGTCCGTTCCAATGATCAGCCATGCAATAACCCTTTATAAATAAGGCACACAAAGGGATCTAAGCTGTTCCTAATCCCCATGCTACTGCTTATTAACAGAAGGTAGCAGTCTAGTGAAACCAAGTTCAATCCTCAACTGAAATTCTCTCTCTTGCAGAAACAGAAGGGCTGTTTTACTCTTTTCTGCACTTCAAAGCCAGACATCAACAGTGCAAGCAAGAACGGAGGCTGTGTCCCACCAGGAGCAGGCGGGCAGCAGCGTCTCAGAGAGCAGTGACCGACTGGCGACGAGCAGCGTGTTAGTCCCAGGAACCCATCAATGCAGTGACCTCGGGGTGTTTCTGGATCATTAAAGCTGGGAGAAGGCATGTTAGGAAGGGAAAGTCTGAGGCTACTGCTAGCATATTCAGTGTATATTATCCATACGACACCGCTCAATGCTATAAGCTTTTGTTTTCTGTATACTGTTTAGTTGTCCAATGCATAATAAGTGCACTGCACAACATAAATCCTATAAACCAAAGCCATGCAGAGTTTTACTCAGTGGCAGCTCAGTTATTTTTACAATCTGCATCCTATCCGCTCCTTGGATTTTGGTTAGTCCCAGGCTTCGGCTCTCTGAAGTTCAGCATCAACCAGCTGCCCAGGCTGCGCAGTTCTCACTTCAGCTACAAAAGGAGAGACAACCTGCTAGCAACCTCCATATGTCTGATAATAATCACAGCAAGGTCTAAATTCCCTGCTTCCAAGTCTGTAATTGCACAATAAATACTTGCTTAATAAAGCCGAGTTTTGTTTTGTAAAGTGCCTGTTGATTATTCATAGAAATTTGATGTGGAAACGGTCTATTAAGTCCCTTCTAAAGCATCCCCTGTGCATCTGCAGACCTGCTCCCTCTGGTATTTTTCTGGCAAACCGTTACACGATAAATAAGCAGATTGCGGCAGAAAGTCAAACAAGACATTTGACTTCACCTTTGAGTACGAGATCGCATTTCTCTTATTTGTATAAATATAGGTATGCTGTATAGATACGATGGAGATAAAATTCTCCATTTCTGTGATCCGGTTCTTTGAAGAAAGATCTAGGAGGGAAGTACTGAAGCCACGGCAAGTTTTAAGGATTAACTGTGGCGTAGATAACAAGTTTTAAAAGGCCCCACATGAGGGTTTTAATTTGAATGGTAAAAATCAGCTAAGAGAGCTTGAGCTGGCTCAAACAAGAAAAAGAAGTCATGTCTCAGTTTATAAACCCCCCTGGAAATAACAGCTTTGGGGACGTTTTTATTTGCAATGGAAGATTGATGTCTCTCCCCTTATCCCTCCAACCACTGGGCAGCTTCAGCCAGTCCAACCAAGGTTAGCCCTCTCCAAGGGGCTGCTCCTTTCGCTCAGGGCAGCTATTTTCCAGAGGCGTGGAAACTCAGTTTTCTAAAAATAGAGATACTAGGCACAGGAGAACGAACTCCAGCCGGAAAATGGGAATAAATATGCAAAGTCAGTGTCTGCAGAGGAGGAAGGCGATGCCGCTGGAGCACGGGCAGCTCGCTCAGGAGCACCTCTGGTAGTAGGTGACTTGCTTGTTGATGGCGTCCCGGATCCTTCCCACCTGCTCCTCCAGGCCCGACAGCCTGGCTGACTTGGACATCCAAGCCTTGTTGCTTTCCTGAATTTCCATCTCTAAAACTGAGGAGAGAGGGCAGGAAAGGGTTACACGATGAGACGATCGGACAGGAGGAAGGCATCATGGCCATGACCCTCCCCAGCAGGTTGGACTGAGCCTCTCACCTCCCTCCTGCATAGCTCTGGTGGGGCAAAGAAAACAAATATCGCTGCCGCCTCCTGCATTCCCTTTTCCCTCCCTCAAAACCCAACACCACTGCTCCAAAGCCATTACTTTTGAATGCTTAAAAATGGAAGTGAGTATGTGGAGGAAAACAGGGGCACATTGGCATCACAGGCAGGGCGTCCTTTCCACGGCCACCCACGCACCCCTGCAAATTCTAAATTTCTGGCACAGCACCAACAGATGCAGCCCAAATCTGCACCATCTCACTGCTAAAAGTATGTTGCCTTCCTCGTAATTTCTTCCCCTCACCCCGCCGGGAGCCAAAAGCTCTTCCCCAGCGCATGAGATCATTAAACTGAGCTCACAAAGAATCTTACTTTCCATCCTGACCATCATGGCCAAAGTTTCCTCAAACAGAGCCTGTGCCTCCAGGTCTATGCTTTGCACCCTGCTGCCCTGCTCTCCCAGCGCCGGGCTCTGCTCCATCCTTCTCTTCAGCTCAGCGTACATTAGCTTCAGTTGTTCGAAAGCCTGTGGAAAAGCAAATAAGCAGCGCAGGTAGGGTCAAGCAAATGGACTGGGGGAAAGGGGATTTTCCAATGTTGAATCCATTTTAAATATTAAACAGGTACTGCACTAGAGCTCTGCGGCAATGTTGTGCAAATGCATAACAGTTTGTGACGCACTCCGGAAGATGCTGACAGAGCTGTACGGGCTACTCTGCCTCAGGCAGGGGATACAGCAGAGATAAGTTTCCAGCAAAAAGCACTAGGATTGAGAAAGGTCCTGGCAAAATCCAGTAGTGGGATACTGCATCAGATTAACAAGAAGTGACACAGCAACGCGCAAGCTGTGGCCTGAACAGGAAAGCCTCCTCGCCTCATCCAAAAATGTGCCAGGACACAGCTGGCTCTGCTGTCTAATGACAGCAGGGAAGCGGAGCACAGCTGTGACCGCCCTGGCCGGCGACGTGCCGGAGCCCGGTACCTGCTGCGCGCTCCTGGCCTGCTCGCCCGCCTCCCCGGCCGTCTGCTGCGCGTCGGTGGCCCGCAGGCGGTTCTGGTCCACTCCGCGCTGCAGCTGCGAGAGTCTCTCCATCAGCCCATCCAGCTGGCCCGCAATGGACTTCACGTTCCTCTCAGCCGGACCAAGAACAGCCTCAATCTAAAAGCAGAGTGCTCCACGTTAAGGAGGAAATCACACCCAAACCCCACTCCTGGTGTTTTTTTCCTCTGTACAGGGACCAGCTACGCTGCTTGGCAGACACATCACAGAAGCAGGGTTTCAACAGGGAGTGGGGACTGCTCCCTGTGCAGCTGAGCATGGCAGCCCCGGGCCTTGTCTCAGAGGGCTCCGGCAGGGACCGTGACTGGAGTTTGGAGAAGCACACAAGTGAGGCACAGCAGAAAGAAGAGATTTTTACAGCAAAAGCTTCACCAGACCCCATTTCCCAGCTGTGCTGGTGCAGGACTCTACCAAGTGGGGAAGTTTCAAAGGAGCGGTGAGCAGGGCACGGTATCATTATTTGGGAAGTCACCGCACATCACTTACTTCATCAACACGCTCCTGGATGAACCGGAGGGAAGAGCCGGAGCCCCTGATAGCACCCTGGGCCTCCAGGAGCACCGTGTTTGCTCGTCGCAGGCTCCCGACCACCTCCTCCACGTTGCCCTCCACGGCATTCGCCCGGTTCCTGGGGAAATGTGGGAAACAGCCAGGAGTGAGTGCAAATAATTGCATGGGCTGGAAGCGAAGGTTGCAGAGGCTAAATAAGGAACCTTGAGAAGCAAGACAGGATTGTTACTGAGAAGGTTGCAACATCCCTCCCCGAAAAGCCACAAACCCACACATCTGGACACAATGCACTCCAGCAGGCTTCCTTTTGAGAGAAGTCTTACTTCTATTTCATACTCCCAAGCAGAGGAAACAAACTGAGAAGGGGAGAGAAAAGCCTTCCTTTAAACTAGTTAGAAACATTTATTTTGTAAGTAGTGCAAGAAAAAGCATGGAAGGGAAAGCAATAACCACTGAACCAGTTTCAATGAATACTCTTCTGCTTGCAGTAGGACTATTCAGGTCGGGCGATAGAGCTCCCCGTAGAAAGCCAGACTCCCTTGTCTCATCAATTCCAGCAGGTTAAGCAGGTGTCAGACACTATCAAGGAGTTTACATACTTATCCCACTAACCTTCTCGCTGGGATATTGCTGCAAGTCAACATGTGACAAAGTAGATGCTCCAAATTTGCAAGGACACTCTGTAATTACTTTTTAAGGGACCGTGGGATAATCCTCCCAACTTTCACCCAGAAAACAAATAGCCCATTTAAATCTCCTCATGCTCTCTTGTGCAATTAGGATGTAGGTCACCAATATCAAGTAATACCAGGGCAACCCTGTCACCTCCCATCACAGGGACTCAAGAGATAGAGAAAAGCCTCCATTACTTTTGGTAAAGACCTTCTTGTTCTAATATCTATAACAAGATCTATTCTTGGCAGCCAGATTTCTTATTTGTATTGGGGCACCAGGGAGGTGTCTGCAGACTCATTCTTTTAGGCGCTGTATGGACATAGAAGATCCCAGGCTAAAACTTCATATTGTGCCAGTTGGTATAGCTCCAGCAGAGTGAGATTTCAACCCAACTGAGAACCACCACACTCTCTCCAGCTAAATGACCCTCGGCCACCGAAAGCCCTTGAAGCCCAACCGACCTGGCTTGCTCTGCCTCCTGCTGAAGCTGCTTGGCCTTAGCGATGTCCTCCGCTGTCTGGGCAAGTATGCTCTCCGGGCACTGCAGCTTAATCGCCAAATTTTGGATCTCGGTCATTTTTCTCAGGACTGCGGCAGCATCCGTGGGGAGACGTAGGGAGAGAACGTACTCACTGATCTCCTGAATAGTGGCAGGGTCCGTGTCCTTGTCTGCAGAGCAAACAGACAGACAGACGGTGTCAGAAACAGGAGACAGGAAAGGTGGGAGTGCAAGCGCAAGGGGGGATGAGGGCAGGCATCCAGCCATGCATGCTCTCATGCACACAGTCTCTTCATTTCAGACAGCTGCCAGGATCCACCCTGAATTTAATCCCCTTGAATTTAACATAATTATTCACATCAGCAAAACTTGCAGGAAAGTACCAAAATGATGCCTTAATCTGGTGATGGGAACACCATGGCTAAGCCCAGAGCAGAGTCAGGTGGACCTCACTGAGCAGATGAGGTTGTGTTTCAAGACAAGCCTTTTTTTATTTCACAAATAAAAGTTAATAAAACGGAGGAATCGGAGGCAGGCAAAGCCCAAGGGACATTAGCCCAGCAATTAGCTCAGAAATATCTTCACTCATCATTAACACCAGGCAGCACCAAGTGATCTGATTTTCTTATTCAGCTAATGCTCATGAGGCTCATTATGTTATTACAATCTGTCTGTGAACAATAAGTCATCCCACTGGTTTATAGGACAACAAGGAATTCTCGTCTGATTAATAGTCTGCTCCAGAGATTTGTCTGTTTATCTCCGGTCAGTGAGTGTTGCCGGTAAACTTTTCTGCGTCAGGTCAATGCTGACTGCAAATCCTCGGAGAGCACCAGCCACGGGGATGGGTTTGTCCTCAAGCCCCAGAGATGGCACAAGGCTCTGCGGCAGAGAGCGGGACCCACGGCAAACTACAGGCAAAAGACCACCTCCTCCACAGCTTTCCACTTACGCTAATTCAGTTCATTGGTTTAAGGTAATATTTGAGAGCAGTTCATGGGGGATGTTGCGAGACCCCTCCACGAAGCCCTGCGCACAGAACATCAAGGCTGTGCGGTACCTCCTGCCCCATGGACCTCACAGATGGCCCCCAAACATCCCCAGATGGCAGCAGGCAGGGTCTGCCCTGGTGACATCCCAGGGAGCTCGACACAGATAAAACAGCCAGGATTAATTTGGGTCAATCTGAACAGCACAGTCAAGCCTGAGCAAGTCCACTGGCCAAACTGCAACTCTTGACAAAATCACGGACTTTCGTACTGTTGAAATGCCTTCTCCGTTTTTCAGAAGGCACTACCCTGCCTTGCCATCTCAGAGGATGTGTGTTACCTTTGCTGCATAAATACCCATGTGCAGATAAACTGGATATCCAAGAGCTTAACTGGGTGAGCTATTCAGCCAATTCCCTTGTACTGTATTCTTATACGTAATATCAGTATAAATTTTTTTTCCCCGGGCACAAGTCAACCTGCACAGCCATACTTTACAGCTTGCAGAGCACTACCTGACAAGAAGTTTCGGACTTGCTGGATGAACTGCTGGATGCGCCGGACATCTCCTTCTATCTGGGTCCTTGTTAGGCTCATCTGGTCCACAAGCTGCCGAGTATTGCTTTGAATCTGATTTGCAGACGTCTCTGTCATTTTAATCTGCAAACAACGATATCCTGATGTAGCCATTTCTTCTTGACCTGGAATCCCAGCAGCCCTACCTCAACTCTGAGTGAACTGGGCAAGGGACTTTGAAAGTATGCTATTCCCCATTCTTAATGTGCCACTGCTTTAAAGGATTGTAAGTGTTAAAGATTGAGGGTTGGATTTGCAAAGTAAGCTCTCAAACAGGGCAGTACTGTTTAGCTTTTTAAAACACCTTTGAAATGGATTTTGAACAAGTCTGAAAATTCGCTTTATCTTTGCAAGCGCCTGAGAAACTGTAGAAAGAAGCTGCCACAGCACGAACACACACACGCTAGATTGCATCAAACGTTAGAGCAGACACGCCTGCGGATTCAGAGAGGTTTCCACATCCCCACCCCACTGCCACACTAATCCCAAACCAGGAGGAGGACAGGCTTCCCTGTGACATTTCCAGAGCTGCTCGCGTGCCTTCAGCTCCTGTGCTGGGGGCGGCAGGCCCCACGCACACAGCAGGAGGTCTCCCACTCAAAAATTCCTGAATTTCTGCAGCTGTCCAAAAGATCAAGTCTCAAATAGAGCTCGAGATTGAGTATTTTATCACAGTTCGCTCTTCCCACAGCTGTCCCCCCAGGCTCTGCTGCTTGACACCAAAGGACTGAGCGCAGGGCTCGGCCGCAGGACAGGCAGCGCTGCCCGCACTCACCAGCTGCGCCGTCTCCTGGAGCCGGGCGCTCAGGCTGTGAAACTCCTTGGCAGCTTCCCCGGCCATGGCGAGGGCCCCGCTCGACAGCGGGAAGATGCCACGGCAGGGGCGGCCGGCCCCGCAGGCAGTGCTGTTGTCCCGCGGGCAGAGCAGCCCCTCGCAGCGGGCGGGCGTGCACGTCTCCACTCGGAAGCCACCGCAGATCTGGAGAAGGAGAGAGCGGTGGGGCAGTGAGGGCACTCGCCTCGCTGGCGAGACCTCGGTGCCCTCAGGGAGGCAAACCAGCACATCACAGGGGCCAAAGTTTAGACAGACCCTCACCAAGGGAGCTGGGGAACTCGCTGTGCTCGTGCAGCCAGGGCTCCGCACGGCAACAGGGACGGAGCCAGCCCTCCCGACGGGGCTGATGGCGATGCACGCGGCACAGCCCTAATGTCCGGAGACCGTGACTGTGTCAGAGAAGGGCAGCCAGAGCTATGCATGTACATGGCAGCGCTGAGTGCCCACACCTAAGACAGGAACGCAAGGTCTGCATCTCCTCACCACCCCAAGCTGGAGTGTAAACAAGAGCAAAGCACGAGCTAAACCCCAGCGGCTCACGAAGAGTGACAGAGCACGTCTGCACGGAGCACACGTCTGCACAGAGCACACGTCTGCACGGAGCACACGTCTGCACGGAGCACACGTCTGCACGGAGCACACGTCTCATTTACTCTCAGGACAGCAATTCTTCCCCTCGTGGCAGGGGAACTCTGTCCAAAGCAAATTGCACATGTTGGAAGAGAGAATGGGATGAGAAGACCCTGCCCTCTTGCCTGGACATCAGTGGTTTTAGTTGCACAGCATCTTGTAGAGCTACCACCCACCAAAGAGCGCACTGCAGCAGGGGCACGTGCAAACCCAGCGCCAGTGCAAGCACCAGCACAGGCTGGTCGCTTGGGAATATGTTGCTGCCCTGAAAAGCAAAGAGGGGAGGTTGGTGGTCTCCACAGCAACCGTGCATTAGGAGACACCGAAATGGATCTCCATGGCAATAACAAAGCAGCGAAGGAGAAATAAAAGAAACCTCATCCAGAAATTAAGTGGGTCTTTGAGATACAAGAACTGACACGTGAGAGAGTCCTTGGAGGAAAAAGTGCGTGCTTGGGAGGGGGCGGTGGGCAACGCGTCGGTATCTGTGATCCCTAGGCAAGGGATGCTCAGCCAATTCTCCACTGACGTCCCAAAGCAGAAGACTGCTTGCATGCCATTTATGAGTCTCTCTGGACAGAGACTTTGTCTTGTGCCATGCTGGACTGTTTGAGGAAAGACGCATGACTGCAGGATGAGACTTCTGCCTCCTGAGCACTACGGGGCCCTCCTGAAAACTAGATGTGTGCAGTGGGGAAGTCATGAAACCACTTTGCATCTTCACCTTATTTATGACAGGGGTCAGGTTGGGAGATGAGGCTATCTCGCCCTTCAGGGTCAGCAGCTTGGAGGTGGACTTCGCAAGCTCCCCCTCCAGCCCCACGGCGCTCCTGCGGCTCTCCCGGGACTCGGCCAGCAGCCTGGAGGCACCGGTGACGAGGCTGCTAGCATTGGTGGATGTCTGGTAAGCAGATCTGATTGTCTTGAAGGCTCCTGCAGGAATAAAACCAGTAAGTGACAAATGCCTCCGTGACTCATAAATGCAGCACAGCTACCTAGAGGAAGGCATTGCCTATACCCTGCGAGCGGATGTGTGCACAGAGAGGAGGGAGACAGAGCCAGGGCGATTAGTCACTACAGCACAATGAAAAAGCTCCTTTTATTTCCAGATGCTTTCAGCCATTCCTTCAGCAAGCTACAGAGCTCTTCTGAAGGACTGAACTCTGGGTTGGAGCTAAAAGACTGAAACAAAACAAAAGCAAGATGATGTGCACATGCTGGATCCTGGGCTTTGCTCCGTGCAGCCCAGAATGGCTTTGGCAGGGCAGGACAGGGCTCTCCCAGAGCCCCCTCCCTGGCTCCCCAGCCGGCCGCACCATTCCCCTCCAGCACAGCCTGGAAGGAGAGCAGTCAGGACATGGACCTCTAAGCCCTGCTCGGACGGCGAGGTCCAGAGCCAACCTGCCCAGGCAGCAGCCGCTCACCGCAGCTCGCGCGTCCCCAGCCGGCTAAGCCATGCGCTGCAGCGGGGACGGGGAGGCAGCAACGAGACACTTGGAGAGAATTAAGTGTAGCAGGGATATAATGGCAGCCTACAACCAGCATCATCACAGGGCTTAATTAGCTCTTCCCCTGAGAGCCTGACAGCCGCCTGGCTCTCCTCCCCACCCCTCCGTCCCTTCCATCTGTGCACAACCTTCATTATCTAAGCTTCCTCCCAGGTTCGGTGACACGCTCCCAGCAGGGATCCCCCCTTCCCACTGCTCAGAGTTTGTGCTGGCCGGGGGACAGGAACGCGGTGCCTGCGGAGTGAGCCCCCCAGCCCCAAAACACTGGAGCAAATAACCCCATAGTGTGAAATCCTGGGTCATGGACCAGAAGCTGGGTAGAAACCATCCCTCTCGCTGGGGAGGGAAGATGTATTTGCTGTTCCTAAGCTGACAGCAGGTTAAAAACTCCATCTCATCCACCCGGCTGGTGGGAAACCACCAGGCACAGTCACGTTGAGGTAAATTAACGGCTAGAAATTAAGAGTTATTACAGCTGCAGCACGGTACCTGACAGATCTGTGCCGCGGCTGGTTTCAAACTGGGTCTTCTTGCTGTGATACTCGGTGTTAGTGATAAGCAAGCTGCTGTTGAGGGCTTTGAGCTCCCTCGACAGAGAGGCAGTCTCATCCAGAAAACGAAGGTCAGGATTTATACCTTGGACCTGCCCTCTGGGACAGAAAAAGCAGAAAACATGAATTCAAGTAGAGAGCAAAGCACCTGTAGACAGAGAGCAGGGTGCTCTCGTGCTGGGATGCTGCCAACACCCCGTGAAGAGGCACTTCAGAGCCCAGAGAGCTGATGGCTGAGGACACGCCATGGCCTTGCAGGTTTGCAGAGGCAGCAGAGAGCGGGGCTGGGCTGCAGCTCGCAGGACCATGGCCACGCAGGGACCGGGCAAGGTGCCGACCGCTTGGAGCCTGTCCACTGGCCTCCTGCCTTTGCAACATTCTGCACAGGACAGGCACGTGTGGAAGAGCTGCCCTCTTGCATCCCTGGTCACCGCATGAACGGAGCCAGATTTTCAGTTACAGAAACAAAGCAGAACACGTGCAAGCGGCTCAGTGTGACAAGTAGAGTGAGCACAGAGAAAAAAGCCGGCATCCCCTCCTGGCTAAGGGACGCACCCCGTTAGCAGCATCCGTCCCTCACCTGATCGCAGCGAGTGCGCTGCCCACCTGGGCCAGGCTCTGCTCTGTCGCAGAAGAGCGGCCGAGGATGCCCTCCGCCTGCTGCGCGCTGCCCTCCGCCTGCGAGAGCCGGGGGCCGAAGCGGAAGCCCCCGCTCCCGAGGGGCAGCCGGGAGGTGGAGTTGCTGAGGCCAGCCTGGCGCAGGTGCAGGCGCTGGATGTCCCCGTCATAGGCACGGAAGCAGGGGTGGCACAGCTCGCAGCCAGGGTAGGTGCTGCAGTGGCCCCGCTGGCACTGGTCGCAGCGGGAGCCTGTGACACCTGGGCGGCAAAGGCATTGGCCCGTGGTCTTGTCGCACCCCACGTCCTCCGTGCCCTGGAAGTCGCAGTCGCACTCTGGGGGATAGAAAGGTGGAGAGATCTAGAGGTGAAGCCCACCAAAGGCAGGGGGAATAATTTTTTATATATATAAAGCAACAGCAAGCCAAAACAAAACAGATGCTCCCTACCTGTGCACCCTACCCGGACGTCTCTGTAGTGCCTATCTGGGCAAACCTGCTCCTGCGTGGCAGAGCACGTCCGTCCTGTGAAGCCTTCCCTGCACGGACACTGTCCTGTGAACTGAGGAAGAAAAATACATCAGGGAGACCCGGCTCCGGACACTTTCTTGGGAAAGCCCTCCCTCGACTGCTCTTGAGCACCAAAGCACATGGACAATCTCCTCTGCTCAGCCTGTGTCCCAGGCCGTGCCCGTGCTGCTCCTGCCAGGCTGCAGGCTCAGCCATGGCGATGCAGTCTCCGAACAGCCCAAGCATTGCAAAGCAGAGTTTTAAGCTTTGTTTCAAAGACAAAGGCATCGCCCACAAGCAGCCAGTTTGACATCTGAGGTCTCCTCCCTGCACTGAGCTCATCTGGGACCTACCTTTCGCTCTTAGAATTTGTCATGGGGTTTTTTTTTACATTTAATTTTCCCATTTGTCTCTTAAGCCTGAAGTGACACATATGCTTTTCACTGACAAACGAGGATAATTAACTTGCCTCGCCTGCGTGAAGATCTCTTATTAGGAATTCCTTACTAAATATCAGGCCTTTTAAAATGGCTTAATCTTCCCTCAATAATTACCACCTTCTTTCATTTTTCTGAATAGCCTGTCATAGTGTTTTCTAGGAAATAGGAAACGGAAAATAAGAGCAGGACATGCTAGGGAATACACAGCCCTTTTGTGGAGGCTCCCATGGACGGGACAATGGAGCACCCAATAGGTGGGTTTGATGCTCTGAGCGATCCCCGGCACGGTGCTGCCCAGCAGGGACGCGGCTCCATTGGCAGTGGCACTCTTGGCTGTGCAGCTCGACCCCCCCGCTGCCCCCAGGCAGCCCCTCACAGCTGCGTTTGCAGACTTGGGAAAGGGAAAAACGAGAGCAAGCTTGGAGGTGCATGCATGAAAGAAGGCAGGGAAGTGAAAAAGAAATATTGCTGGAATATGCTGAATCCACCCTAAGGATGCTCAGGGTGGGCTGGGCGGTACCTGGTTGCAGTGGGGGCTGCGGGAGCCGTGTGGGTGGCAGCCGCAGGGCCGGCAGCCCCGGCCGCTCCCCATCTCCCAGTGCTCGGCCGCACACTGGTTGCAGTCGTCCCCCACCACGTTGGGCAGACAGAAGCACCTCCCCGTCTCATCGTCGCAGGGCATGCCCTGCTGCGTTCCCAGAGCGTTGCAGGTACATCCTGAAATGGGGAGTGTTTTGTCATATTAAAAATGGGTGCAGAGCACCAGCCTGGCTTCCCACGAAGCCAGGTCCACAGAAGGACCTTGCAACCACCCAAAGACGAGCTCTCCTGTCTCTCCCTTCACACCTGAGCTGGGCACGAGGGACCCGCAGCCCTGCTCTAACACCGCGCTGCCTCCTCAAGCGCTGCAGCAGGACTCCGCAGCCCAAGAGGCCTCGGCATCCCTCCAGCCCAGCCGCACACGCGATGCTGACCCGAGCCACGGCTGCCCTCTGCTGCGCACATCCCCGCTCGCCCGCACGGCATCGCCTCCGGCATCCCCTGCGGCTTCCCGGGCCCTGTGCACCTGGGAAGGGCGTACAGCCCTACGCACGCCCCAAACTCAGCTTTCCCTGTGCTTTTTGCCAAACATATACCCAAGACAGGCCACAGCCTGAGCAAGGCGGCTTTATAAGCCTTTGCAAAATGGGCCTTTGGCTTGGAAACCCCAAATCAAAGCTGGCCGGGACCCAGGTCCCTTTCAGAGCCACTGAAGGTGCTGAGCACAGAGGTGAGGTGGGAGCACCCTGGGAAGCAGGGGATGTCTCGGGGTGCACTCACTGTGGCACCCCATGGGGTTGGCGTTGGCCAGCTGGGCAAACCCCGGCTTGCAGAGGTGGCAGCGGTCCCCCTGCACGTTCTCCTTGCAGACGCAGCGCCCCGTCAGCGGGTCGCAGACAGAGCCCGGCACGGTGCCGTCCGGGTCACACTCGCAGGCTGGAAATGTGCAAGAAATGGCAGTGCTGAGGCGTGTGAGGGGTGGACGGGGGGGTCTGGGGAGGGTGCTACAGGGGGGTAACTGGGCACTCACGCAGGCAGGCTTCAGGATGGGCGAGATCTCGCCGCTGGTTGCGAAAATAGTTAGTTTTGCAGCGCTCGCAGTTGTTGCCTTCGGTGTTGTGCTGGCAGTTGTCACAGACACCCCCGCTCACCCCTCCGCTGGCACGGTACAGCTCCGGATCGAAGTGGCACGAGGCCGAGTGACCGTTGCAGTTGCACCCTAAAAAAACCCAACAAAACGGCCCAGCTAGTGCTGCAACCGTGCAAACCCCTCCAACAGCGGCAGCTCCAGCACTAGAGGGTGCCCAAGTCCCCTGCGTGACACGGTGACACCGGCTAACCGCCCCAGGACCGAGCTGGCACCAGCCGGACAGCATGGCCGAGCGCTGGCGCAGCCCCGTGGAGCAAAGCCCAGCGTGCAAACGTGTCGGGGTGCCCTTTGCAGAGACATCTGTGCTAACATCCAGCCCCACGAAGTGTCCCAGTAAAAGGTCTCTGAGCTCGCTCCCCGTCCCGTTGCTCACGGCTAGAGGGGATTTAGGAAAGGCCACACGAAGAGGAGAGGGAAAGGCACTCGCCGTACTCTGGCACTCATGGGGACTGTCGTCTTCCGCGGGTGCCCACGGCCGGTTGTTGTAGAGGGCGGCACAGCGATCGCAGTTGGGACCGGCAGTGTTGTGCTGACACATGCAGTGCCCGTGGACCTGCTGCAGAGACAACGCTTTACCCCTCCTGGACGGTAGCTGCTCGGCTCAGAGCTCCATCCTCCGGTTGCCTTTCCAGCCCACCCCTACCCTGCTCCTGCCCCCACACAGCCCCCGTTCCCCACGCAGAGATGAAGCTCCAGCACCCAGACGCCACTGCTGCAGCATCACGGACAGGCTCCTCCGCGCCCACAGCAATTCCCACCACCGCTTCCACCTATCTGAGGACAGCCATGCTCAAGGCAAAGCAGACAAGCATAAACTGGGGACAAGAGAAACCCACGACAGCAAACAACCCATGGTGGCAAACCCACCGGGGCACAAAGGAGCCTGCTGAAACCTTCTGCATGTCCCCCGCCCAGCCGAGAGACACAGTGCTGGCAGGAGCAGTTCCCCCCAGAGCACGACCTCCCACAGCCACTGAGCTTCGTAACTTATAAAGCCCCGCCACCACCTTCTTCCCGACACAAAAAGGGGGTTTACGTGGGGGTACCACAGGCTGCTGTCTCACAGCCACCACCCCATTACTGCAGGCAAAACGGAGCACTGTTTTCCCCTGATTATGAGCAGCCTCTGGGGGGAGGCTCTGGGGAAAGACTCCCACACCCCATTGCTGGTCATCCTGGCCAAGGTCAGGAGCATTCCTGGGCGTGTGGTGGAGCCTGATGTTCCCGCTGGGGTTCAGGGATGGTCTGATACCACAGAGCTCCTCTCTGGGCTTTTCGCTTTGCCCCGACACTCACCGCAGCCTGCAGGTCTCCCACAGCGGTGCAGCGGTCAGCGTGTCCGTGGCAGAAGCAGCTCCCCAGCACCCGCATCTCCGTCACAGCGTAGAAGGTGCTGGGCGAGTGGTAGCCCTGGCGCGCAATGTGGGGGAGCCCAGTGAAGTTGATCCGCAGGTTGGTGAACTGCCCCAGCTCTGTTGGGGACCGAGGAGAGGGTGTGAGGGGCAGCAGGCACCCAGGCACCGGCTGCAGAAACGCATTACGATTCGTGTGGAGGGCTCGGAGCAAGAGACAGAGGCATCAGCACGAAGAGCAGCAGCTGAGTCATCAGCAAAGACCAAACGCTGATCCTGGACACCTCAGAGGCACCAGGGCAGCACCTAATGTGCAGCTCGAGGCCTTGTTTGCAGAGGACCCGCTCCCCTGCGGGGTTAGCCCAGCTCAGCGTGCTCTGTCACGTGTAGGAAGGGCCACGAGGTGCCTCATCCCCCTCTCCCTCAGATATGAAAGAGGCCGGTCACTTACTATCGATGGTCTGGCTGTAAGAGGTAGTGATGGTAGATGCCAGGTCTTGGACACTGAATTTCACCTTAGAAGGGGGAAAAAAAAAAAAAAAAAAAAGTTAAAAAGCAGGAAACATAAGGTGCTTTGTTCTCATGCTCTGGGCAGCGTGTGCTCTGGACCTGCCTCTGCAGAACATCACTTAACACGGGGAAAAGACTTCAGAGTTGCAGAGGATTTTGCAGGACAACCAACATAACACCTCGCTTCTCACAGAGCGGCGAGGGCTTTCCTCCCAGGGGAGCAGGAATCCTCCCGAGGACTCCCCTCAGCAGTGCTGCATGTCCACCGGCTCCATCCCTCGCCAGGTATAATCCGTGTAAAAGACTTCCAGGCCACCACGCATTTCTGCAGAGTTGTGCAGGCCACCCACCCCGAACCCAGGGTCACGGTGGGGGGAACGGGCACACGTGGGAGTCCCCCGCCACAAAACCCCACAGATCCTACCTTGCCCCCGTGCAAAGGGTAGCCCTGCAGCGCCTGGCACCGAACGTCCTGCCAGCTCTCGGGGGAGCCCCGGGGGACGTGGGGGAATGCGGCGGCACAGTCGGAGGCCAGGTACTGGTACACCTCCCAGGTCTTGCCGAAGTCGGCGGAGCGCTCAATCAGCATTGCAGCGGGCAGCGGCGACTGCAGAGCGGGGAAAGAGGCACATCTGTAACGAGGCACACCCCAGCCCGTTCCTGCCCTGGGGATGCCTGTTCTTCTCTTCCTCCTCCTCCCTCCAGGCTCAGGTCTCCGCAGGCTGCTGGAGCAATCCCCTCCCCTGCAGGTTACCAACAACCTCTGGGTCCCCCCTCCCCCTCGGCCAGCCCTGCTGCAGCCACAAAGTACATAACTGCACCGAGCAGATTTTTTTGGCAGACATTCGCAGGATGGGAACCCACCACCCTGCTCTGCTCCTCCCAAACACCCGGGGGAATGGCCATGAAAAACAGGGAGAAAGGAGGGATGGGAACCCTGGATGCTTCCTATCAGGAGCCCAAAGGGAGCTGTGCACTGAGATCCCCACATCTCACGGAGAGCCAGAGGGGCCCATCCACTGTCATCCGTGACCTCCTCGCAAGCAGAGATGCTGCACACGAACCCTGAAGTGAAGCAGGACGCTGCTGAGCTGGAACGCCTGGTCCAGGTCCAGCTGCAGAGAGACGCGCTCGATGCCTGCGGGCACAGAGAGGCAGCTTCAGAGGCACAGACTGCGGATTTCAGGAAAATAAACCGCTTCGCCACCTGAGCCAAGTCATTTATTTCCTTCTTTCCTTCCAATCTACTGGATTCAACACCTCCTCCTCTTCCCTGCGATGCGGTTTATTGCAGGGGACCCAGAGCTGCGGTGTCCCCGGGGGGACCACAACGCGCCCAGCCCGTACTCACCGTTCTGGGACTGCCACCAGCGCGAGTGCCCGGCGGAGGACAGGACGCTGTCCACACGGTGGCCGTTGTAGGCGTGCGGCAGCCGCGAGTCGCACCTGCAGCATTTCATGCTCCACTGGAAGAGAAAGGGCAGGTGGAAGTGACCATCCCAGCTCGGCCGGAGTGAAAGACCCCGCTGCAGCCCCTGGAGGCGAGGGGCCCCGGTGCAGCGTGGACTCACCGAGGAATAAATGGCATCCGTAAAGCTGGGTTATTAGAGGCTGAAGAACCACGATCAATAAGACTACTGATACGCAGGTCTCAAGTGGTCCCCTTCACACCCCATTAAAAAACACAACTCATGGGTTTATGGACTAAAAACTAAAGCCAAAATGCTTTTGACTAAAACACATTTTTGGCAAACCATCAAAAATGCCTTTTTTTTAAGCAGACCCCCGGTTTTTCACAATGACAACACTTGATAGAAAGCTCTTTGCAGCTTTTCAGGACCAGTTTGCCTTTTCATCGCAGCCGAGGGGCTGTTTGTTTGGGTGAACAGAAAGGCCTTTCTCTCACATACAAAAGCCCCGGGCGATGCTCGGCCCCGCTGCGCTCTCCCCCGGGAGCGGAGCAGGAGCAAACAGCTCAGTGGGTGAGAAGTCAGCGGGCGGGAAGTCGAGCAGCTCAAAGTTCAGCCCTTCACTTGAGCAAGTAATTCAAGGAGCAAAGGGAGACATAGCACGGGGAACGCAGGGATGGGAGAAAACAGGGTCCCCGGGGAGCAAACAAATACCCAAATTTTGACTCACCAAGCAACACCCTGTGCAGCCACTAACATGGGACCGCCGGGTGCGTGAGGCACAGGAATAGTCTCAGAAATGTGTAGAAAGTGGCAGGAAGGAGATTGAGCAAGAGATGGGGAGCAGGGAAGGTCCAGACTTGGGCCAAGAGGAGAGGTGGGCATGGGGTGGGCAAGGGCCACCGCAAAACAGGGGGGAGACACCCAGGTGAGGCCAAGGTGGGGAAGGGCAGGTCCCAGAGGGATGTTAAAATCACAGGTGATGACAGAGCCCACAGCAGCATCCCACGGGGGACACGGGGAGGCCCCATCCGAAGCGCTTGGTACCGGCCACGCTCCGAGCGGAGCAAACACAAGGGGCTGTAGATAACGCTGTCCCAAAAGTGATGTGAAACGTTTCAACTAGAAATTGAAATTGTCAGCGGCCCGAGCAGTAAAGTGGCCTCCCAGACGGAGCAGCGGGACACGTACCTCACACTGACACATCCCAAAGCCCGAGGAATTGGGGGAGATCAAGAACAGTGTTTGCCAGTGATGGCAGGCGCTGGCCTTGATGGCACGGGGCAGGACGGCTCAGAAAGGTCGTCCTGAGAGGAAAACAGGTTTGAGGGAGAGGAGGGAAGCGCGTTTGGCACAAGGTCTAGCAGCTGACACCGGGAAGGCAACGGGATAGCCCGCTGTGAGGGCTGGCAGGCCCTGGGGCAGGCATAAGGTGACAGAAGAGGCACAGGCATGTTGGGGACCCCAGTGATGAGATCAGCTTTCAGTGGCAGAGCAGAGACATTGGGTGACAAGTGACAAGAAGCACTTTATATCCACCTCTGTGCTAAAATCTCCCCATCTGAGACTTAAAACAAATGAGCCGATTCCAACCCAAGCATGACCTGACACATGAGCTGGGTTCGGGAGAGATCTGTGCCTCGGGAAGGCAGCAGGAGGTGGTGGCTGGGGGGGCACGGTGGCACCAAGATTCCTGGTTTCCCCTTCAAAAGATTAATTCACAGTTTACGCATATTTCCTTACTCCTGAAACAGGCTCACCTAAGTCAGCCAAGTCTTAGTTCTACAAAAAAGGACTCAGCTTCATAAGAACTACTTTTTTTTTTTTTTTTTAATTTTAAAGAAAATTCATGGAAAGCTTTGTCCAGGGTTACCTTTTTGTTCTCTCACACAAAACCACACAAGGCGTGGGCTGGCTTTGAGCAGAAAGCACTAACTGGTACCACACCAGATGCGAGGTGCCCGGCGGATCCCGCAGCCGCGCTGACGCCCTGGGAGCAGACGGCACACGGCGAGGCGGCCGGGCAGCAGCGGGCTGACGTGAGCTCAGGCCGTGGGTTGGTTTAGCTCCTAACAAAGCCCAGACCTGACTCTGCTCTGCCCCCGGACCCCGGGGACTTTTCAAGCAGCTGGGCAGACATTGAGGAGAGATCCTCACTTGAAACTGATCTGTTTCCATAACATTCTCCACAGTCTTTATGTTCTCTGTCTATAAATATCCCAGAACAGGAGTTGGCTAACTACAATATTTATAACATTATTGCAAAGTAAGCAAACAAAGAATTTAAAATATATAATCATGCAATTTCCCTGGCTCTACCAACTCCTCCTGCCTCTGCCAGTAAGAATCAGAAATAATATAATCAGGTCCAGGCAGAAGAATTCATTTCAGATAACAACTACTAGCAGCAAATTATCAGGAAGCTACAGGAATTATCCACAGAAATAATCTAGTGAACAATTCCCAATAATGACTAAACTCCACAACAGTTCTCACTGCGATTAGCAAAGGAAGAAGGAAGGCCTTCTGCAAGGGGAAAGGTTAATCTTGGCTAAATTATTCATTAGGAGTGATTCATGCACACTTATTAGACCATTCACACAGCCGGAGTCACGTGTGCCTTCTAGCAGCGACAACGCTACGTTGGCAATGAAGCTGCAACCACACTTAAAACATGGTGCTAAGTAATAACAAAGCTTAAACTGTGCGAGACAGACCCTCGCCGTGCAGCCTGGGGGCTCTGCTCCATGCAAAAATCTCTGCCTATTTCTTCTCCCCCCCGCCCCCCTCGCTTTTTAATTAAGGCTAAAATTAACACTGGAAGCAAAATTCACTTCACGTCCTTGGATCAAATTGTGAAACCCCTCTATTGCACAACAGGAGGATTTGCTATTACTGGCTGTGACTATGTGGCTCAAAGTTCCTTGGGACAGAGGGAGTTACCAAAAACGACAGTCCAGTGCCGGGCCGAGGGGAGATTCACCAAGGCACACCTTTCCCCAGCTCTCCCCTTCTTTTTTTACCAGCATAGCAACAGGCTCAGCAGATCCCTCAGCACCGGGCTTGCCAGGGACAGAGCAGGGCTGTGGGAGTACCTGACAACTGGAAGTGAGGAGGTCACGGTCCAGGCTGGGTCACTGGCCCCTGGGGCAGCCCCATTCCCGGCTCTCCAGCACCTCGTCCCCTCCCTGCCAGGCACCCCAGACCCCAGCCCGTGGGTGACTGCAGCAAAAGAAAACTGGTATGTGTTTGAGCAGGTATGGGATGTGGGGCTGAAAAGCCCTATAGGAAGGCAAGAGAAGTTATAGGTCTGCACGGAAACTGCCAACCGTCCTTCTGTGCCTCCAAGCTATTCTTAAGAGTCACCCAAAATACAGGTTATGGAGGTTCAAAGATTAAAGAAAATTCCTTCCAGCCTTCTGAAAAGTAATTCAGAAGGCAGTTGTTTTAAAGGAAAAGCTAGCATGCTGAGAATAAACAGATCCATGTCTTAGAAATAAATGGTGGAGGGAAAAGAAAAAAAAAAAAACACTCCGTGTAGAAGAACCACCAGGTATTGTAAAAATGCTCGTATATGACATCATGCACCTGGGACACCTCTGCACGGTGCGTGCAGGGACACGGGTGCAGACCCAGCCCTCGCCCATGTGCTCCCCACAGCTCTGCCGCGGGTTTTTGCTGCTCTCCTCCTGCTCTGACCTTGTGAACCAGTTGCTGGTCAGCCTCCCATGCTTCCCCGCTCATGCAGGGGCAGAAAACCACAAACAATTTTAAGCTGATGGACTCAGACCAAAGTATTTTAAGTAGCTCTAGCTGCCATTTTAATGTGAGTAGAGAGCCCTTGAAATAAAACCTCCTGGCATAGGTGCACAACCCAAAATAAACTGAAGTTATTCATCAGCAAAAATGGGAAGCTGCCTCTCTCCAGTCATGAAATGAAGACCTTTCATAGCTGCGGAGACCTTGGTGGTCCTGCGTTTAACCCAGCTCTGTGTCAGTCAGACTCCTGGCACGCAGCCCCCCATACGAGAGCCTTGCGTGGTCTTGCACAGTTAATATTGTATAGGGACAGTAATTACTGCTCCAAGGTTATCTGGGGACAACCTGGAAGGCAGTGCGAATCTATATGTATACAGAGAGATTGAGGGCTGTTAAGAAATAGGGTGGGTAGCAAGAATAAATCACCTTAGGAACAAAGGCACCTGTTAAAGCCAAGTTATGCAATTCTCTATTCCAACCCATTTTCATTCCCTGCTAACGCTAGCCGTAGGACATCGCTACACCAGGCTCACGGAGCAGGGCTCGTCTTGCCTGTAAAATGCTCTATTCAATTTCCATGGGAAGACATGGTAGAAGTTACCCATGGTTATGTCAGCGTGGTTAAACTTCTCAGTGAGCAACTGGTATTTGCTAAACTGGCCTGTGCTTCAATTTTGAAGCATAGCTGTATCTCTCAGCCATAACATCTAATGTCACATCCTCGCTTGGCCAGTCAAAGTGACACTGGGAAGTGAGCTCCGAGGTTATGCTCCAAACACAAATAGAGGGCTCTGCCCCTCAGCTTGGTTTTACCAGCGACCCCCAAATTCAGAGGCAACTGCAGAGATGGGGGAGAAGACACAAGCTGGACAAACATGCTAGGTATGGGCTTTAAGGAAAAGAAGTTCGTTTCTCTTGATTAAGAGCAAGCACGTGGGTGCCCGTTTTCCTCACCCCGTCTGTTCTCATCATCTCCCCTCAGTGACACCCCATTTAAAATCTGCCAGGATGACAGTCTGCAAAACCCACACCCCACACACGTCACCGGGGTCCTGGTGCCTCTGTGACTCGTCTGCGAGGGAATGACATGATGTCTCCCAGCATACGTGTCAATTTGCAGTCATGGGGCAAAAGAAGATACAGAGAAGGGAGGTGAAGGAGAAAAAAAATAATGGGAAATAGGCTTTTTCTTCTGCACATTCACTACAGGCAGGGACATATCCCTGCAGCAAAGAGCAGGGTGTGTCTGAATGCCAGAATAAGATGAGATAAGCACAGAGCTGCCCCATCCTACCTTCAACAGGTCTGGAATACAAAGTATTTGGTGCAAACCCTCGACATTATGAAGCAATACCTAAAACTAGAAGCCGTGCTTTGAGCAGGGGGTTGGATCTCCTGCGGTCCCATCCAACCACAATGATTTCACGATTTTGTGGAGGCATTTTTCCGTATAAAAGACTTGAGTTTGACTGATGACGTGGGTCTGGAAAGCAAATGAGCTGGGAGGCACAGTGGCTTTTCAGCACACTCTCCCCTGTTCCAACATGCCCAGGGCCTGCTGAAGCACCCGGCAGGCAGCATGTTTTGGATCAGCACCAAGCTCCCTGACCGACTCATGCAGGTGGGCAAGCAGATGTAACCGTCAGACGGTAGCAATAAGGCAGACAGAAGCATTAGTCTTCCACATATTCTCTTTTGCAGACATTGGCCTGTATTTTTGGAAGCAGCCGAAGACAGCTCAGTGCTGAGACACTACAGGGAGAGATGCTACAGACCAAGCCCTGCCAGGCAGCTGCGACCATCCGTCAGCAGGAGGAATCCTCTGCTGTGCCAGGAGCCATCCTGCCCAACGGGCTCACACTCCCCTCCCACTAACTCACCTAGGGATCAGGCTGCTCTGGTACCTCTTGTCCAGATTCCTACCTGGATGGCCCCATGTCACCACGACACAAGGGGCAACAAAGGTGACTTCCCACCCTTCGCTGCTCACCACGTGCCCATGAAAAGCAGGTGAGAGCAGGCAGAAAATCTTGGTCCTTGACCTTATGCAAACAGCATTTTAATATCCAAAGTCTCCCAGGGTCAGGGCGGGAGGACCCACGTAGTCACCACATGCACAAACTGCTCCACTGCAGGACACAGGAAACAGAGCAGCAACGCAAGGACACGCAGCTTCGTTCCGCTCTTGCCTATTCTCTGGCAAGAGATTTCACAGCGATGCGCAGGGTGCTTTGGGCACTCTTCAAAATTAATAAAATATCCAGAAAAGTCTGTAGCTATTTTCTAGTTCTGAATACGTCTTTACGCTGAAAGCATTGCACAAGCCCAGAGGAAAGAAGTGCTTTCCCTCCAGAGAAGCGTTCATCTTGCTGGGTGCGAACGTGCCACGGTGCAGGTACCGCTGCTCGCAGTAGCGAGGCAAAGAGCCAAAGGGGTGCACAGCCCTCGTGCCGTCACTCGGACGGGCCAGGCCAGGCAAGGGGACTGGGAACATGCTAATCTGAGCGAAAGCCCCACCGTGCCTTCCCTTGGCTAGAGCTAGGCAGTGTGAGCTCCTCCATATTCCTCCCAAAGCGCTACACTTAGCATTTAAACAGAGAGATGAGCTGACTGGGCCTTGAATCGCACCTCAGTCAATGAGTTTTTCCACACACAGCGGTGCCTTTATGACTCCAAATCCAAGCTCACTTATTTTTCTATTTTCTTCTCAGTTTCCCCTCTTGCTTTTACTTTCCCTGCTGACTCGAACAGCCATTTCCCAAGCGCTAAGTCATTTCCAAGCCAGAACATTGGTCTGCCTGGCTTCCACCCCCATCACTTTTCTAATCACCGCTGCAGTCCCCTGCGCTATAAATGGCAATGCTGAGTGTCCCTCTTGGATTTCTCTAGACTGCCAAGGAGTGGAGCAATCAGTAGTGCAGAGTATAAAGGTTAGAGGGATTCGGACATGGAGCAGACTATGGAGCAGGGGCTGAAATGGGTACCCACAGCGAGTGACCCACCAGAATTGCAAAAGAGGACCCTGGGGCCAGCGTGGCCAGACAGCGTGCGCCCGCCAGCTGGCACAAGGGCACCGGCAGCCAGCGAGAGCAATCCCTCATCCCATGCCCTCTGCTGAGATTGCAAAACAGACTCCAAATTTGTACCTATTTGGCAACAAAACAAGAGCAAGACTTGTAACAAAAAAGTCATGAGTCAATAAGTTAAATGTGCTTACTTTTTATGGGATGGGAATAGGAAAATTGAGTTCAGGGGATTAATTTTTGCTTAAATTAGGGAAGTAGAAAAAGGGAGGAAAAAATTAGGAAGTGCTCATAGCATAGGGATTTCTCCTGCAAAAACAGGAGCTGGCATACTCATAACTCCCATTAGCCATTACAGCTGCAGAACAGAAATAAGGGTCTTTGAGGAATTCGCTAGCAGTAATGATGCATCTCTCATTTCAGTAAAGGAAAGGATCACATGTAGGCACGTAAGGAAGCAAAGACCTCATTCCCAAAGCTAGAATTGGAGAATCCAGCTTAACATATTGTTCCATATCCCTTTTAACCCTCGTACTTGTAAGGCAAGGTATAAGGAATACGAAAACCAAATAGTTTAGGGACTTGAAGACTACAAGAGACTGCTGCGGTCCTGCTATCTGCCTCCCTCTGCAGTACCGCCACTCACTACTTCTGCACCGAACAGATGGTTTCCGCTCAAGGTATATCACAGCCATCAGAGACACCCAGCCGCCACTTCAAAGATGACAAGTGATGCAGATGATCACAACTGAAGGCCCTTCCGAGCGACCTCTCAAGGTCAGGCAAAGGGAATAACGAGCCCACTGCAGCTGGTATTAGGACAACCAGCTTCCTCAAGGTTTTGCAGACACACACTTCCCATAGTACAAGCCTCCTCTTCAGGCAAAAGTCACTGTCAAAAGTCAATGTTAAGTGAAGATTTCAGAAGTACGTTTACGTACAGTTTTCCTCAAGTATAAACAGAAATCAGGAAGAAAAAAAAAAATTAAGCCAGAACAGAAATAATTGCTTGCTTTTTTTTCCTGTCCTTGGGCCGCAGCACCCTTGAGACCAGCGGGGGTTTGCTGGGGAGGCGACCAAACAGCCCCGCTCCCTGGGAGCAGCAAAACAGCTCCGAAAAAAGTGAGTGGGAGCCTGAACGGAGGAAATGCCTGACCACAACTGTCAGCCTGGAAAACGACCTGACAAAGGACAGATGCTGCAGCCAGCCCAGCATCCAGGAGGACGTGATGCTCGTACCCGTCCAGCCCAGGGAGCTGCCCCAGTTTCACACCAACCAGCAGCTCCCGGCCATCCCTGAGCCCACAGAGGAGCAAAAATCTCTCCAGCCCAGCAAGAACACCGGCTCTGTAACACATGCACTCACGGCCACATCATGGCCTTCAACTTGAAGGGGAACTAAAACCAGAAGAATGCTGACTCACTCGAGCTGGATTTCACCGTAGAAAACACTGCCTCACCAGAGCTCTGCATTTCCTTTCTCTCAAGCATCTCTTCCAAGACCCTTTTGCCTGTCCTGCATTGAACCCGCTCCCTTTTGCGCTCCTCCCACGGCAGTTACGGGGTTAACATCGCCAGACTGACTGAGAAAGGCTTTAGGAAGTGCTCACATCAGGGACATGCCCCTGTAGCATTTGCAGTTCTGTGCTCAGGCAGACTTATCCTTGAGCTCTCACTCTAATCTGGTGGCAGCTTTGGAGCCTGGGAATCCACAGCTGGCTGAAACGTTATCCCCCCCAGCACGATCTCCTGCCCCCACACAGCCAGCATAATTGAAAACAGTCGTTCGGTTCAGAAGCTTTTCCAAGACTTTGTGAAAGACCTGAAATGTTCCCACTTTTGACAAGTGAAATACAAGTTTAGTTTATAACTAAAAAGTCCAGGGATAGGAAGGCTTGGGTTATTTTGGATGCAAAAGCTTCCGTTTTCCGGAAAGGGCTTTGCTGCCCTTTCCCTGCCACCGCATTTGTGCTCAGCTCCTCTTCTCGACCGTGGGGATGGTAGAGAAGGGCTCGAGGGGACACCACGGAAGGTGAAATGACCCAGCGTGGTTGGAAGGGGGATGAATAGGTTAAACGCATCCCTGCAAAAGGCTCGGAAGGATAGGACAGGTAAAGGCATTAGCATCCCTACGTGAGGTGGTGAACGTACCTCTCCGTGGGGCGTGCAGTACGTCTCGGGCTTGGTGAGGCCGCAGGTGGAGGAGGCTCTCAGGTGAGGGGCTCGTCCCAGCAGGAGGTCTCCGGCGGGGGGGTAGCAGGCTCCCTGGGAGCAGGCTCCCTGTGCACCCAGCAGCCGTGGGGCAGCTGGAAGAGGAGGAAAACAGGACTTGGGGTTGTGTCAGCATGGCACACAGTCACCAACCAGCATGCCTGCTGTTTTCTACAACAGTCCAACTACTGTCATGCTTGGGACAAACCTACAAAATGTGCGTGCCAAAAAGGACAAAGGTATTTTGCCCCTGAATTGCCTTTGTTTTTAGTAAGAAAAAGGCACTTTTAAAGTCCTTTGTACTAACAGCTATTTCTGAAACTCTTCTTTGCCATGACCGCAGTGCTTGGGCTGCAGGGATGCTCAGCTCCCGGCCCATCATACTGAACAGCCCAGTTCAGTGTCCCCTGTCTACCTCTACAGCCAGCCCTGTAGCTCAGGGCGCTCAGGACAGAGCAGCCTTTGGCCAAACACCAGCACAATTATCAAATACCGGTCTCCCAGCTGCTGCCACGATACTGCTACTAATAGAAAGCTTACATTAGCAGCGTTTCTATTTAGTCAGCTTCCCCCATATCCTTTTAGAAACACTGTATGGTGAGCCTTACCCAGGAGGAAAAATAACGCCCATGGCCAAAGCTGGCAGCGAGACTCCATACCACCAAGGACACGCCTAGGGAAGAATTTGCAGCATAAGCAAAAATGAGCAGAAAATGCCAATCTAAAGCTCAGTCCAGGTCGCTCACATTTCTTCTCAGTTTACAGGGAAATCATTTTAATTGATCTACAACAGCATAACATGGGTGAAAAATCAAGAATGACGAAGAGGAAAATCAGATGCTCAGATTGTATTTGGGTTTGATGTACAAGGAATCCCAGCTTTCCATCTAACTCACGAAGCATGCACAAGATTCTGTAATTTCTGACTGCCCGGCTCCCTGGGGACATCGAGACGCTGCAGCCCCCAGCAGCGGGCAGGGAGATGGCACCGATGCCGGGTCGCAACGCACACCTAGAAACGATGCCCTAGTGAGTGTGCACACACACACCCCCACACACACACCCCCCAGCCACGCTGCACTTTCTGTTCTCCAGCCCCACCCTGTGCCCTGCGCTTCCAGAATTGATTCCAGATCAAAACCCATCAGCACATGCGATGGCCCAAAGTCTTGCTCTATGAAAAGAAGAAACCTGTAAAAATCACCGCAGAATAAGTGTCTCCTGCGGGGAAGCCCTGCAGGAGAACCCAGGGGAGGCAGAGCTGCCAGCACACCCCAGCAGCCAGGACCTCACCTGTCCTCTTCCCTGCGTGAGTGGGAGCACTGTCCCTGGTCCCCGCGGCGTCCCACGCGTCCCCGGCTCACGGCGAGGGCTCTCTCCCCCTGCGCCGCCCGATCTGCAGCTGCAAGAGCCCTCTGAGCACTGGCTCTCTCCTCTGCTGGCTTTTAACGTGCGGCTGCCTCACCTGGGAGAGAAGGTGCCTGTGGGTGCAGTAATGATAAAGGGAGTGATTCAGGGATCTTCAGACATACACACCCAGTTGCCGTATAACTCATGACGGCTCCCAGACAGGGTGCACGGCTGCAGACATAAATCACTTCGGACGAGGATGACAGCGGCGTGAACCAGCTGCTCTGCAGGTAACCAGCAAGTGAAAGCCCATCTGTAGGTAACCCCACCTGGGGCTCGCGTGGCCACTGCCGGGACATCGCCAGGTCAGCTCCCTCCAGAGCCGCTGCACAGCTCGGCATCGGCCGATACACCTGAATGTTTACCCACCCTCTCAGACAGGTTTTGCATATCATGCTTAGCATGGCGATGACAAGGCAGCACCGCTATCAGCACCTAAAGTTGATCATTTAAAGCCTAACTAGGGATATCCACATGAGTTATAATCACACTGTGTATTCACATATCAGACTTCAGCCTGAAGGCGACCTTGATCGCAGCGACTGGGCTTTACAGGCAGAGTCGGTCACGCAGCCCCTCTGCTGTCTGCAGTACTGGAATTCCTCAAGACACAAAATTACACAAGATGATCTTGAGGATTATCTACAAAACGCAATCCTGTGAACGCACCAGCTGTGAAAAAAGTCAAAGAGTCATCAGATTTTTTAAGAAACATAATTCTTGTCTGGGTACCTAGAAAAAGTGCCAAGATTTCCAAAAGGACTCCATTTATCACACCAGGATGGTTTCCAGTATCAGCCTGGGAGTGTGGAAGTGCCAGACCCCCAGTTGCATGCCCAGCTGATGAGGAGCCCTTCTCCCCTGCTTCAGACCTGATTCAGAGCTCTCTTGCACTTGACACTTTTCAGTGGTCACTGTTGCTTTACATCAGTATTAATGGAAACAGTATCGTAAATGGTTTGGGGTTGTTGTGTTTTGTTTTTTGTTTTTTGTTTTTTTTACTGTACCAGCAAAGTAACAAATTTTTAACAAATCTGTTTAAACTGACAACTGTTTGGTGAATGCAGCTGGGAGCGCAGCTCAGCTTGCACACACAGCCACTGCCACCACCCCACCCCCCCAGCCCCACACACAGTGCTCCTGGGCACCGCTCACATGCTGCGTTTCAGCTAAAATGCAGTTTTTCATCCTCAGAAAAACTTACATCAAGCCTTTTCCATTTACTTTACTGAAACGACCCCCAAATCACATCCTCTGCCCTGCTGCTGGGGGGGGGCGCTCAGCAGACGACTCCGGATCTTTGCTCCTGTTGCTTTGCTACGTGTGCTACCTACCTCCGCGTCCTCACGCTGAGCGACACAGGCACGTGCGAGCTGAGGATCAGGAGCGCAGAGAAAGGGTACCCACAGAGCTGGAAAAAAATATTGTCCCTTAGGCTACAATATGTGAAACATTGGCCGGGCTTCCGCCTCGGCTGAGGTGTGCCTGCAGCGCTGGGTGTGCCTGCCCTTACCCTGTTACTGCTCAACAATGCGGTAACACCACATTCCTCCTCCTGCAGCGAAGATGCCTCCTCCCCATCTCAGCTGGCAGCAAAAAGGAAGCGGGAAGAAACACTAGAACGTTTTGCAGAGAAAGCCAGAGATGAGACGTGCCTCGAGCTGCCGACACCATTCCTGCATGCTGGCTGTGAGCAGACCCCTGCACCGTCAAACCCATCAACAGCGTAACCTCGTGCAGTAGGGTGCGAACACCTACCCCAGGCTCTGCGAGAAATCGCATCAGACTCTCTACCTTCCTCCTCCGGCAAAGTGACTATGCTGGAGAAGGCAGAGGAGAGGAAGGTCTGACCCATTTGGGTTTCTGCAAGGCTGCTGGTGACGCTGGACGTGGCACTCTTGCAAGCCTTGGCTAAACGTCCGCTGCTGGGCGCCTGTTCTGCCTGGTTTAAAGCCATAGCCGAAGGCACTGGTAGTCAAACCGGGAGGCTGAAGCTGCTTTTGGAAAGACTGCAAATGCTACCTATCGATCCTGCCAGAGCCAGCAATGCTGCACATTAACACGCTCTGAAACAGTGATGCTCCGCCCCAAATTACTGTACAGCATGGGACATTGCAGTTCTGCCACACAAACAAGGGTAGGACTGGAAAATGCTACCTCAACCACAAGCTGTTTGAACGAATTATCCAAAATACCTTGATCATCCCCTTTCCTCCTCCAGCCCGCTCCCAGTGACTTGCCAAAGCAAGGTAAATCATCACCTGGAATTTCAGGCTCTGCAAGTTCAAACAAGAACACAAGCAAGGAATAGTCTCATTTACAGAATATCTACTGCAAATCAATAAAAGCACAAAAGAAAAAAAAGCAGCTGGGATCAGCTGGGTGTTCAGGGACAGTGTGTCTTGGTGCAGGGGATCCCAGACCCAGCCCTGCACCCCTGATGGGACTCGGGAGGTTCAGGCTGGAACACTGCTCCAGGCGGTGCACTGCCCACTTTACCATGTACAGATGCCAGCGTTGTCCTGAGTACCAGGGAGTGAAGATGCATTACAGATTGAGACACATCAAGACAGTGGGGCTGGCGAAATACAGAGAGACATAATGGTAAAAATGCACTACAAAAAATAAAATATAAATGTTGGTGCAATCCTCTGTGATCAGCGGGAGGGACAAGAAAGATGCTCTCAGGACGGCCAGTGCCTTTTCAGTTTAGCCTACAGCTGCGCCGAGCTGTGTCAGAGCCCGCAAGCCTCGGAGGGCTGGGTAAGACATTCCCTGGAAAACAAATAAAACTGGCTCCTGCAGGAAATTGTGCTCTGAGTCATGGGACATAGCCTGCCCTAACACAGCGTCAGTGGACTCTGCCCTGCTGGAAGCATCTCCTCCAGGACGAGATGTGCGACCAGCTCCTGAGGAGCTCACGCTCCCCACCACAACGTCACTGCTGCCGGTGATGTTCACGTGGGCAGGATCATCTGGGCTCTGGCTCCGCGGTGTATGTGTGCCATCTGCTAAGCAGTGACGAAGTGGGATGAGCCGTGGTGGAGGGAGGCACCATGGATTCATCATCCTCGGGCAGCTCCCCGGGTGCTGCACCCAGAGTGAACTTGGTAACGAACACACTCGGGCGGTGGCAGCCAAAGTTGAAAAGGATGTGACTGCTGCATGAGTGGCTGTGTTCTACTTCCTCTGATCTGACATTTGGTTTCTGTTTGGATTAAAGGCACACAAGTACTTTACTCCTTTGGGAGCTTTTCCAAGGACACCATCTGAGTTCAGTAGCTTTTGATTCGGTTGTCAAAGTGTGATACTAGTTAGTCAGCACTGACCAGTCTGGAACGATCGTGTTCTATCAGTTTTTAACTTCTCTCTCTGGAGTTCAGAGGAACACAAAGGTAACTGGAAATCAGGGACAGAGCACTGCATGCAAGAACACTTAATCTCTTGAAACCTAAAACCTCCGTTAAGGAAAAAGGATGCTAATAAAGTATAATTTTATAGCTTGAGCATATCAACATTAAACAATACTTAATGCTGCTGTTGCATTTTTCATTGAAGGATTAATAAATGCCTGGAACACAATTCCTGAAAGCACATTTGCTATTCGGGCAGCTGCTATTACAAATGGAAAAATAAGGCAGAGGAGTGGCTTGCTTAGTGATGCCGAGCAGGATCTTGGCACAGGCAAAGCAGACTCCGGAGTCCCAGCCCCTCTGGCCCCTGCCTTCCCAGAGCTGGGATGAAACCCAAACGCTCTCCATCGTTAGGCTGGGTACAACCTGCGTGCATCTTGTCAGCCGCATGCAAACATTCGTGGCAAAAAAGCAGGAAGGAGTACAAGACCGGGAGCTAGAAGCACTGAAGCTGCATGGGGAGAGGGAAACTTGGGAAAGTGTTTTCAGGGGTAAGAAATTCTGTTTAATTAAAACCTGACCAGCACACCACCTCCTCATCCCAGCACATGCAAATGAGTTAAAACACCATCTTTGCTAATTGTCATGTTTTCTTTTAAAAGCATTTCAACAATTTCTAATGAAATTCCAATTCATGTCCTGCAAACCCTACACCTGCTCTGGAAGCAAATAAAACTTTGAACCGAAAACCAGCTGACCTAGTTCAGGTTTCAATTCAAGTTACTCCGGAGGGCAGTGCCCACTGACTCAGCCCACATACGCCGCTGCCTCCCACCACGGCGTGTGCCCGGTGCCGGCCGCAGGCAGGTGCGGGACACGGGCTGGGCACTGCCTGAGAGGCGGCCAGTCCTCCCCGGCACAGCAGCACAGGGCCACTATGTGCTGGCTGCCACTGGCCAAACACCAGAGGACGGCTGATCCGTGCACAGCAATTACCCCAAATCCCCACAAAAGCAGGACGAGCTCTCCTTCAGGAGTGATGCATGAGCTGCAGGTTCAAGTTAAAGCTAAAGCAAAGGCTGTCATTATCTGCCCTTAAAGTCAGACTTTTCCCTCCCCCAGCTCCTTTCCACATCCAGCAGAGTTTCACGAGCCCAGACACACACAGGGTTGGCACAAGACCCCCCGCGGAGCCAGTCGGTCTGCGGCTGCCCACCTCCCGCGGCACACGCCAGTACGGGCAGCAAAGCTGGCAGGGCCAGCGGGCTGGGAAGCCTGCCTGCTTTCCACGGGGAGGTTTGATAAAATTATCCTTGCAGGGGAACATCGTTATTTCTGTCACGTCCCCATTTTCTAAATGAGAAAATAGTCCATTAGGAAAGTGTCCGGCTGCCGTCTGGAGGATTTTGGCTTTTCCAGGCTGTGGTGATGCAGCAGAGGGGGTCGGTCTCTGCACTCCCACAGCTGCCAGGCAGCAAGCCCCTCAGCACAGCACCCCTGCCTCCACCTACAGCCATCAATGGCAAAAAGTTTAAACTAATGGAGTGTTTGGGAGCCCCCTTCAAGCCACATGTCCTCCTTGACACCATGAGTGATGACTGAAATGCAGGTCACACTATTTTCTGCTCCTGGTTGCCAGCTTGTTCCTCCCCCCGCCTCCTGGAATTGAAATAAGGGACTCGCTGTGCATGGGTTTGATCCTGCTGGGGTAAAACGCAAGTGTTTTGCCCCATCTTTGCTCTTCCCCAGGCAGCACAGTGGGCTGGAGCAGGCAAGCACAGCCCCGCATCCCAGACCGCTCCTTGGCTTCTGCTTTTTCCAGGCACAGCCACTGTGCAGCTGCTGCCCGGTGCACAATGCAGAGCTCACGCTTGTCACGGACAAAGTCCAGCAGCGCCCGACCCTTGTCCGTGCACGGACATGTGGAAGGTGAGGCAACAAATCTTTCCACCTCAGCAGTGCTCCTGCCGAGACAATGCTATGCCACATTTTAGGAAATGTCACCAACAGGCAGAGGTCACCTTGGCACTTTGTCTCAAGTTCCCCCCCCATGACTCTGCAAAACCCAGAGCCACGGCCAGGGCTGTGGGAAGGGATGTCCAGCGGCCGTCGAGGCCAAGGTGCCACTCGGCACGGGGCTGGCCTCCCAGTTAGGTCAGGATGGGCCCCCAGGCTCAATTCTTGCACAACAGCACAGGGTTAATTATGTGTGAACGTCTTCCTCCAAAATAAATAATATTAAATTAAAAAAAAAAAAATAGATACAGAATTTGTGTTTGGGGAAGGGAACCTGGCCAGGCCTATGGCAGGTCGGCTGGAAGAGCACCCGGGTGCAAAGCTGTGTGAAATGGGGGCAACATTAGGTGCTAAGCACCACAGTCCCTGCGGCCGTTCCTCCGCGACCTCCTCCCCTCCAGGAGGCAGCTATCACTACTCCAGACACCACAGCAGAGCAAAGCCACAAATGGGCCAGGTCACCGCGGCTGAGCCATGTGGCCATCTCGCACTCCATGTTTACCTGTCTTCACCCTATGCTCTCTCCCCCAAGCCACCAGCATGCATCCGCAGCGTGCCCAGCGCCTGCTGTGCCCCTGCCCAGGACGGGCAGCTGCCTATGACCCCACTGCCAGCACGGAGCTGTGCGCCAGCCAAGGGACACAGCTGAAACCGGAGCCAAGCCACCTGCGAGCCCTGCAGGTCACCAGCCCGGGGAGCCGACCCCTCTCCAGCCCTTCTGCAGGGCTGGAAACGCTCACCGCTCCTCTCCTGAGGCACGTCCACCCACAGCAAGGGCAGAGCTCTTGCTCCCGGTGCTCCCGTTCCCGGGAGCATCACCAAGGTTATTCCTGTGCAAAACGAGCCACGCCAGCAGGAGAGTTAAATTTGGGCTGCCGTGGGCAGAGCTGCCCCAGAGCAGCAGTGCTTGCAGCACGGCTTCACCTGCACCCTCCAAAGCAATTTCAAAGCAGCTTTACCCGAGCTGGCGGCTCCGGTGCTGTACACTGGGCGCCGGCTGAGTTCAGCACGTGCAAAGCTGGTGAGCAGAGCTGGGTTGCGGAGCATCATCTCCCTGAGCCGCTCTGCGCGGTCACACATCTCGGCCTTCCCCCGGCCGGCGATTTTTAGGTTAAGCCTCAGGTGCTTACGCTGCTTTGCAAATTCAGGCAGAGCTCTTCTTCCAGATGACGTTAAACTCATGCAGTTTTCCCAGCTATAAAGCCTGGTTTAATCAAAGTTGCAATTAAAACTGACAACCTCCTTGTGCAGACTCTCCTAAATAAGATTAGGAACAGCTAAAATTAGTCTAAGTTAGAATTAATCATTAATCCTTTTATCCACTCTTAATCCAATTTAAATGTCCACACAACGAGCTTGCACAGACTTTGTTACTCAAATTTAAAACAAAATTGAATTAAATATTATTTAATTAAATCAACACAATCTGAGCACTGCTATAAGAGGCATTTGCCACAGATGATTATCAGCTGCTTGGTTAACCCTCAAAATTATCCTGGGCTCAGTGCTCTCCCTACTGCTCCAGCTCTTAGTACTTTGGGATTGCGTAGACATCTCCATCTATATTTAACAAATAAGAAGTACCCTTCTGAGCCCTCGGGTTGGAAAAGAGACTTTCAAATATAAGGTTCAGGAAGCAAAGAAAATGCTGCCTCAAAAAAAAAAAAGAAAAAGAAAAAAAAAACCAACTCATTTTAGGCAAAATGTCACGATTCCAGCACTTCCCACTGACCTTTGTTTCTGGGATTGCGCACTCACACACACGCTGCTTCGTGGTGTTTGTGCAGGGGCTGCGCAGCTTACACGGCTCATCGCCCTCCGGGGCTGGAAGGAGAGCACATCTCACACCACGAGGAGCCGGTAGCCTCGCCGTGCAGCCGGTCCTGGCTGGAGGTATGGTGACCTTGAACTTTCCCTGTCTAATTGCTGTCTCCTCCAGCTATCTCTTCTGCAATGGTCATTTTTCAAAGCATTGCAGAAGAGAAAAACATAGCTTGAATGCAGGAATCAGCTGCTATCTTTGCTGCCAAGTTGGCAGAGAAGATAAGGACCTTTTATTTAAAGAAAAAAAAACCCAGACACTGAGGAGGATAGACAAGTCTTTAGCAACTTTTACAGCCAGTCTTGCAATACAATTTCCTAAGCACATTCAAAACTTGCAAAAAAAAACCCCAAGTTTTCACTGGCAGAGTTTCCTTGGAGCACTCTGCTCGCTGTGAACGCCCTCCCACCCGGCACGGGTGCTGCGGGGAAAGCCTCCAGCCTCCCTCCGACGTGCGGGATGTGAGGAGCGAGGGGTGACTCACTGCTCCACATGCCCAAGGCAGAACTCAGCAAGGAAGGGGGAAAGAAAAAAAAACACCAAAAAAAACCAAACCGCAAACAAACAACACAGCAACACATTCAAGCACCACGTCCCTTCACGAGGCAGGCCGGCCACTGCCCCTGCTCCCGCAGCCAGGGAGCTGAGCAGCGTGCGGGGCATCGACGCCTGCAGCCCGGGGAGGGCAGGAGAGGGGAGGAAGACAGCACAGTCCTCACCCAGAGGACTGCAAAGGAGAGTTTGGAATTGCAACCCCAAGACAAGCCAGACTTCAGGCTAGTTTTAATGATAGAATCAGAGAATGGTTTGGGTTGGAAGGGACCATCTACGCCAACCCTTATGAGCCAGTTCAGTGATTTTAGGGCAGAATTTGGGCAGTATCACCTCGTAGGGCAGTTTTTCAGAAGGGAAGGTGTTTAAATCCTCCAAAAAAAGAAAAAAGGGACCTGGCTAATAGCACACACTCCAGCAGTTCCCACATTTCTCAGAGCTCTCTTCTGCCCCTTTCCCACACTCAGAGACAAAACCGGTGCTCGGCCTCAGCTGTGCCACGCACGTGGACATGCTGGCTGCGGCACCAGCGACGCCGCAGTGGCAGGAAGGGGAAACACGGCACCAGTTATTCACATCACAAGTTATCCACATCACAGAGAGGTTTCTCCCGGGCAGGCTGAGATAAAACCCATCTCAGGGGCATCAAACCCCCACTCCCTGTGCCACAGTCCCTCTTTTCCACAGGGACATGGAGTAAGAGAACCCACTTTGTTCCTCCCTGGTTTGGGGACAAGCCCCCTTCGGCTCCAGCTTGCTTTGAGGGCTGCCTGCCCACCCTTCAGGCTGCACCTCGCTGGGGTTTACGAACACCCCTGGGTGCCCCTCCAGCAGACTCGGCCTGGGGAGCCACCAGGCAGCAGCCTCCTTCACAGCATCTTTCGAAGGCTCCCTCTGAGCTATACCTCTTCCTACACATAGCAACCACTCCTTAAAAGCGCTGCTATCGCAGCAACTCACACTGGATGGTAATTTCTATATGCTGCCGTGGCAGAGCAATTCCCACCATCTCAGCCATACAGATCAGATGAGAAATCTGTCCAGACGCCATCATCTGCTCTGCAAAATCAGAAGTTGTAAATCCCAACAACTTCTTGTGGCTTTAGCAGCTTCCCTGAGGTCAGCAGCTGCTGAATCTTATATGGTTCTTCCACAGCCAGAGCAGCGTATGTGCACCGACGGAGCCACCAGCAGAAGCAGATGATGTAATCTGCTGTACGTTATTGATGCAATGCTCTTCGGCAGCGAGCCCAGGAAGCAGTGCGACAGCGCTGCCTTCTGCCTTTCCCCAAAAAGGGAAATATGCTGTCCTTTGGGTGACTCACAAGGACTGACACTTACAACGGGGTATTACACAGTTTCAGCATCACAAGAAAAGTGAAAAATGGGGTCTTAACAGGTTGCCTGTAACTTTCACTAACCTCAAAATTTCCAGTTGTTCTCTTCTCACTTTCCAAGAAATCAAGGTGCTGTCACACACTGCATCTATCTGCTTGCTAGCGGTTCCCCTTCCCACGAACCACCTACAGAAACCCTTAACAAAGGTCTTCACGCCTTGTCCGGGTACCACCTTTGTTATGCTCCTCAGAGGCATTTTTTTTACCCTCTTCACTGCAAGAAAGGTCAGCGAGGCAAAAACATCTGTTTTGCTGAATTAGACTTTGCACAAATCCAAGCCCTGGATCCAAACACTGTAATATTTTACAAGCTGTGGACACAGACCCTCTCCCTCATGCCCAAGCGCTAGCTCAGTAAAGCTCCTACCAATATATTAAACGCTTCTTACAGAAGCGGCCACAGAGCTGCGTTGCAAGTCATACATACGATCTCTGGCTGTGAAATCAGCTTCGGGATAATTTGGTTTGGGGTTTTTTGGGTTTTTTTTTTTGTGGTTTTGGTTTTGGGGTTTTTTTTGGCGGGGGGAGGGGAAAAACTAACAAGTTTTGTAAAAGGGGAAAAAAAAAAGGGGGGTGTGTTTTTTTGGTTTTGTTTTGGTTTTTTTTTTTTTTTTTTTTTTTTTTTTAGCCTGGCCGGATTAAGGGCAAGAGCTGCCAAGGCGGCGGCGGGGGGGCGGTCCGTGCTGGCGGCGTGCTCAGGGCATCCCCCGCCCCGGCCCGCCCCGCCGGCGATATAAGGCAGCAGCGGCGGCGGCAAAAGCCCAGCCCAGCCCAGCGGAGCCGGGGTGAGCGTAAGCGAGCCGAGCTGAGCCCAACCGAGCCCGCCCGGCAGCGCCCACCGCCCTCTCCCCTGCCCTGCAGCAGCCGCCGCCTCCGGGTAAGGGGGTGCGAAGGGCTGGGGTGGGTGCGATGGGTGGGATGCACGCTGGGGTGCAAGGGGATGCTGTGCAAAATGCGGGGGCACGCCGTGGGGGGCCCGGCTGGATTCGGGCCCCCCCCCGGCCTTGCCGCGGCCCGGCAGCCGCCGCCGACAGCTGCCCGGACAGCGGGGCAGTGGGTGGGATGCGTGCTCCTAAAGCGAGCCTCCAGCAAAAATTCCCATTTAAAGCACCGCTGGGGTGTCTGCGGAGAGCTTGGACTGCCTGGAGGGCTCTGACCACTGCAGGAAAAAGCAGCTGGATTTAACTAATGTCCCTCTCTCTTCTGTTGTAGAACTGACATCTTCCAAATCTGCTGCAAGGGAAAAAAAAAAAAAAAAAAAAAAATGGAAACCATGCATGAGCTGATCCCCTTTGCCAAAGAAATGCTCAGCCAGAAGCCCAACAGGAAAATGGTCAAGCTGTACATGCTGGGCAGCGTGCTGGCTTTCTTTGGTGTGGTTATCGGTCTGGTGGAGGCAGTGTGCAGTCCTTTCACCTCCGAAGGGATGCCAGAGGAGGAGAAACCTGCCCCGACACAGGAGCAAATGCTTCCTCAGAAACGGGAGGATTTGCTCTTGGAAAAGAGCAAGAAGCCGGCGGTGGTGCAGAGGGCCCTGGTGACCAGGCAGCACGCCTCCTGAGCGCCCCGCAGCTGGCGAGGGGGAGCAGCCAAGCGCAAGAGACTCTGCTGTCCTGTCGTACGTGGTGGTGGTTCCAGCAAGAAGAGAGAAGGGTTGGCTGAAGGAGGAGACCGCAAGTGCAAGACTTGAAAGAAGTGAACGGTTATATTTGCTGCTGTGCAGCAGTGGGAAAAAATACCTTTTGTTGGTATAAAGATGTGCAAGATGCATAGCATGGTTTCTTATATTTATTACAGATGCATTTTACAACATTTTGCAAAATCAATAAATATTTTATATGGTACCAGCTGCATTTGCTTTAAACCCTGCTCTTCCAGATTTGCAAAGGTTTCACTTGTGCCTCTGGCTTCTCTCGGAGGGTAGCTGGGGGGACCCAGGGAACAGTTGAGGGTGGGGGCTGCACCCCCCAATAAAGCCTCCCTCGGTGAGGTTGCTCTGGGACCGAGGGGGTTGGCATTTCCATACCTCCAGCAGCTGCTCCCTTCCAAAATGGGCCAACTGGGGTGCGGGGAGGAGGCAGCAGGCATCTCACGTGGGTGATAGACATGCCCCGAGTTGGAGGTGGAGTTGCACTTTGTGGGGTTACCTGGGTTTAATGGCACAGATTCGTGTCTCTGCCATGGCTATGCGTGTCCAGAACTCTCTTAAAAAAACCTGTCCATCCCCCATCTCAAAGGCTAGGGCTGCTGCACAGCTAAAAACACTTAAAATCTTCTACCTTTCCTGGGATCTTTCACAAACCCACCACAGACAACTAATTGTGCAGAATAATACTAGCTTCCAATATGACGAGGGTGTCACAGATGGAAAGACTGAAGCATGGAGAGACACAACGGCACAGTCAGCCTGGAGGGTGTGGAAACAGGGATCCAAGCTCCAGGGCTGTACCCAGGGCACTGACAGACTCAGTGGAACTTTCGCCTATTTAAAAATCTTTCTAAAAATCTTTCCTGGGCTTAACTAAGCATCTCTTGCATTCAGGACTATGTCACATTACTCAAATAAACCCTCCAGACAGCCACAGCTGAGAGATCCTGACCATGCTACAGAAGGGAGGGAAGGGAAATTGTCCCCGCCAGTCACAACTGGTGCAGAAAATCCCTCTTCATCTGCTCAACGGCAGAGACACAGCCAGCGGGGCAGAGGTAGGAGCAGGCTACGCACCTTGCACAGAAACTGGGAGATGTACCAGCAATACGCCACTATCTACCTAAAAGCAAAACAATTGATACAAACAGCAGGAGATCATGGAAAATGAAGAAGCGCTGCCTGACACCAGTGCCAAATGTTTAGCTCCTCCCAGAGATGCACAAGTTAAGATCAGAATCCGAAGATACAAGAACACAGCTGAAGTTCACCCTTACATTTTCATAATACATAATCACGCTATTTATTTTGTTGACAATTATTTCTGTCAAAAGAACCAGCAGCACATTGTGGAGGAGGAATCCTACCAAGTTTGCACAAAAACTCTGTTCAAGCTTTGAACCAAGCATAAAGTACCTTTTCCTCGTGGGGAAAAGAGCAGAATCCAATTAAATTAAAAACGGCCTTTGAGAAATACTTAATTTAATCCATAACCAAGCCTTTTGGTCTCTGGCAACGTTGAACAACCCAACACCTCACTGATACCAATGGAAATTCCATGGGCAAACACGAAAGGAGAATTCAGGCCTGAAGAAAGCCATCAGCCGATGAGTGTCCGTTGTCATCCCCCCAATTCCAGCTTTAAGCAGGTTGTACATTTGCAGTACGGCCTCAGGGACAGGGAAGGCTGACCTGGAATTCCTTGTGGCACGCCTGGTGCATGGATAAACCAGGGACCTGAATGTTCGTGGCTGTGTCAGGCATGAAAATATTGCCAGGTCTGAGCTCTCGCCCATTACTGGAATTCAGAAGCATTGCTGCGGCAGAGCTAAACAGTCGATAAATAGGTTAAACTGAGATGAGAATCACATCTTTGCCCAAGGCAGATGCAAACTCTGTCAATCACACATCGGTTCCCAAGATTAGCCCTTCTCTACAAGTTGTAGGTGTCTCACCCTGCCCTACGGAAAAGAGAAAATTTTAAAAATTAGGAGATAGAGCCGGTCTCAAGCAGCCCAGCTTGCAAGCCCAGGGGTGACTAGGGAGCTCCAGGTGAGCCCATCCAGGATGGCCTCCACCACTTCTGGGTTTGGACCTCAGGTTGTCTTCACACCGCTTACGTGGCCTTCTCGCGTCATGCCGGCACCCTGCTGCCACACCTCCTCTTCACAGTTATCCAGTCACGGGGTTTATGAGCTTAAAGCAAAGAGGTTTGTGGAACAATCAAAATAGTTCCTCCTAAGACAGCTAATGGGATTAGACAGCTAAACCACGCGCTGTGCCGGCAGTGCTGGAGCCAACTCAGTAAAATCACGTCCCGCAGAAGACAATCTCCTGCCTCCTGACACGCTGCAAGCTCAGAGGTCGTTACCTCCCGCATGTTACCCCAAAAGGTCAGCCTGAGAGGCCAAGCCTGCACGTTACCATTTCCACAGTGGATTGTATTGATATTAGACAGGACCAGCTCTCCAGAGTGGTGAATTAGACACATATTAATGGCTGATTTTACCACAATGACTATATAAAGTCTTATTTAAACCACCCAATGATAAATTCAGTGTACATGGAGGCTTAGTAATCCATTTAACATCACTTTAGCTATGATGAATGACAGACTTGCCAGATGCAGTAGATTAAAAGGCTTCAGCGCACTTCCCTGTCTTTAAACCATGGCGCAACTCTCCAAGCCAGCCTCCCCCAGCCCTATCGCATCTGGATTTTGACACCGGACAAACTGCAGAAAGCCCTGGCCAATACAACTGCCACAAATACAACCCCATGCAACCAAACAGCATCCATACGCACCAGCAACGGAGCACGGTGGAGTCATTCCGAAAGCCTGTGTGTGAATTGCAAAGAGAAATTTTAAGTACTGGGATACACCAGAGAGCAACCAGATAGAATAAGATGTACAGTCGGTACTAGTAAGGACACCTCAAGGCAAGCTACACTGCAGAAGCATATGGAGCATTTAAGACTGAGTTAAACCAAAGTCCTGAGGGATAAGCTCTTGAGAAGAGCCACACGTCACCCAAGTTGTGAGTTAGATTGCCAGGCGCCACATGAGGCTGATTTCTGTTCCCCTTTTAAGGCTTGTCTGAACCCAGTTTGCTTTAACCTGTAAATGTGACATTTTCCTGGTGCATTAAATCCTCAGGAAAATCGCAGCTGGCATGAGATCTGGTGAGTATTCGTCTGGACCCATCCTCCAACATCTCTTCAAAGACCTTATTTCAGCTTGGAGCTGTTGTCCAAGCTTTCATCATACGGAGTTGAAGGCCACCTAACACCCAGCAGCCCTCCCTCACAGGCCAATGCTTCAAGGGCATGAGCTGAATGTCTTTAGAGTCCTCGCTCGCTATTTGCGGTTTGGACTTTGGGTGTTTCAAGAGCTGCCAGGCTAAAATTAGGGGCCCAGATAAGCATACCGGCCTCTGCCACCAACACCAAAGGCATTGGGAACATGGATAGCAGCCAAGACTTAAAGCAGCCACAGTACCAACAATCAAATATCAAGGCAGCAGTTTGGTCACGCAGGAAAAAAATAGATCTAGTGCTTAGACATGGCTTAAACATCACAGTGTTTTCTCTAAGCCAGCAACGAGTAGAAATATCCTGTCAAACCAAACCCAGTCCTACAATCATCTCAAGTCTCCCTCGGGACCTGAGAGTGCATTTTTCGGGAGCAGCGCGGCCGTGACAGCGATGATGTTTGCAGGACGTCAGCACTGCCCACAGGCCGCGTCCAGGAGCCATGGCGAGGCGGCGTACAGCCGTGCAGAAAAACACGCACATCTGTCACGGCCTAATAGCATCGTGTTGACACGCACAGCAGCCTAACGCAAATATAACCCAGGGCAGCCCTTTATAATGGTGATATCTGTAAAGAAAGGAATTAAATCTGTGCTTACAGTAAAGGATGCTGGGAGAGCTGGGTATGAGAAATGATGTTTTAATATCTACGTGACAAAGGAAAAGGGGGAAGGAAAATCCTCTGCATTTAACAAAAATTTGATAACGGGTTGAAAAGCAGCCAAATATTACTCAAAATGGGGGGGGGGGGGAGGGGAATTGGCATCCCAATTCCTGCTAAGTGCTTTTGAGTCCCTGAGCTGCATGCACAAACCTGCCCGAGCCCCAGCCTGGCCCCTGGAACGCGCCCTCCCAAGCAGCACCGGGCTGTGGGCATGGCAGGGGCTCTCCAGCAGCTCCCCTCTGCTGCTCTGCCAGTTTGTTGTCAGAACAAGTTTCCTTCACATCTTCGTTCCCTTCCAGTGAGCTCCAGGCAGCGCCCAATGAAGCACCTCCCCTGCGCGGAGCGGTTAGCACAACAAGGAGCATCACCCCTTGAAAAACACGGCTTCGAACAGACGAGTGGTACAGAAGCGACGTGCAGCGGGGGGATACATCCAGGAAAATTCAGGTGAAGCCGTTTCAGAAGCAGGAGGCTGCTCCCCCGTACTCCCGGGGCTCTATCTCACCGGGCCAGGGCCAGGCATGCCACCGGGCTCCCCTCTGCCAAGGCACGAAGGTTTGGCAGCAGCGGGGCTAGGACCAGCCTCGTGGGCTGAGATCAGAAAACGCTTCTCTGCAGTCACCTCTGTCTGCCCTCCTCTCCCTTCCCTCGCTCCCCACCCCCAGGAAAAGGTTAAAAACAAGTTCTTAAGTTGCATACAGCAAAACAAACCCAGAAAAAGCTGCGAGTGGGAGTGAGGAGCAGCAGCACCCTGGAAGGGCAACAGATGGCCAAGAGCAAACCCACGTGGGCAGCGAAGCGCGGCCGGATCCGGCAGCTCCTGCTGCCACCGCAGACCCAGCCCCCCTGGGGACCACACCAGCAACCCCCCCCCGCTTCATTTCCACACAGGACACCCCAAACAGCACATACACAAATTTTCTTTTCTAAAAAGTTTAAGTTCTGTCCAAAGTATTCAGTATTTCGGTCCTTTATTACCAGCGACTTTGTTTCACACAACCCCCCAAACCAACCCACAGTTCTCATTGAGCACCACCCCAACAAGCCAAGCGCGTTTTGCTCCATACCACCGGCCTGCCACCGGCCCTGCGTCTCCCTGCACCGATGCGGAGCGCAGAGCACACCACCTTCCCGACACGCTTGCAGACGGAGCACAAAGGTTGACAGTTACTGCTTTACTGCGGTACGCCAACGCTAGTAATAAACAACAGTATCTGAAAAGCGCTTCTCTCCCAGCCAGCAGCACAGCAGAAATCACAGCTAAGGTAAGGTTACCGAGTTCATCTTTTTCAAGCCAATGAATGAAACGGCTGCCCCATGATCACGACCCAAGTTCAAAGCAGAGGGAGGCAGAAAAAGGCAGAGGTACTGGTGTTATCTGACCAAGTGTAGGTTGAGTGCTTCTTATCAGAGGGAAAGTTGAGACCAAAGTAGAAAGGCAGAAAGCAGAAAAGAAGAAGAAGAAAAAAAAAGTATAAAGCAGAAGCAATGCCAGAGAGCTCTATTGCCCAACCAGGTACATCACTAAATTAAATAATCTTTATTTTAAAGCTGCAATAGGGCAAAAAAGTTTTCTTTAAATAATTCTTTCTGGCTGGTTATGGTGGAGGGATCTGAGAGGGCCAACCACAGCATTGTGCCCAGGTCAATCAGGCCACAGTGCAGCCCCGGCGCTGCAGGCGAGGCTCTCGTCCCAGCCAGCACGGCTTTTCCCACCGAGAAAGCAGAGGCTCTGGCGAGGCAGCTCCAGGAGTACATGAAGCTCCCACAGCGTACCCCCGTGCCACAGCAGGTACCGGCACTCTGCGATGAGGATCCCAGCGCCAGACCAAGGCTGGAGCAGAATTCATACCTATCGTGTAAGATCCATGGCATTGAATCTACTGCTGCCTACACTCAGGGAGCTAGATGTGACATGGCTTTTCTTCAGACTATATTCGCTTAAAAGAACGAACAAAGCACTTGCAAAACTCAAGGCATGAGCCACAGCAGCGAGGACCCTCATCTCTCTGCAGAAAACAAGATTCAGTATTTCACTGCAAACCTCCCTGTGCCTGAACAGCCCCTTGGAGCTGGGGCACTTGGACCCCCAGTGATGGGTTCAGCTCAGACCCTGCTCCCTCATCTGCTCACAGGAGTAGGTAGAGATTAAAAAAAAAAAAAACAAAAACAACAAACCACCAAACACACACAAAAAATAAACCCTGCCTCAGCAAAGCATTTTTGGAGCTGTCTGGAGGTAGTACATGCTGCTGGGTCCCCACTGCCCAGCATGCCGGTGGCAGGCAGCTGCACAAAGGCGCAGAGCAGAGATGTCCTGCGGAGCACAGGACCTTTGCTGCACGTCACTCCGCAGCACAGCGGCCCCCGGTTGCTCCCCCGGCGCCTGACCCACCACAAGGCTTTCGGCAGCGACCAGACCCGGGCTGCATCTCCGCACAGCACCCGTGTGCGGTGCCAGCGGGAATAAAAGACGATGTTTAACCACCTGCACCAGGCTGCCTCTGATGTTCTCGAACTGAAACTTGATGCTGCTCAGCAAAGACACACCTCTTCCAGGGTGTTGTGCAAAATTCTGCATTTTAACGTAGGACAGGAAATATGAAAAGAGCCGGGCAGAACCCAAACGGCACCCTCGGTTAGGCCGAGGTTTGCCAGCTCCAGCGGGAAAGCAAATCAACGGGTTTGCTTCACTTATCCATCCACCCGTGATTTTCCAGTGCTTTGGAAGTCGCAGTTCCTTCGCTCACAGGTTTTAAAGGATTAGCATTGCTGCTTCCCTCTGGAGCAGCTCTACAGAGGGTTTTTTTTCCCTCCCTTCTCTTTCATGCTTTATTTCCTGACTCCACAGTGGGATGGGTCGGTTGCAAAAGATTCTCATTCCCTTTTTGGGATTGGTTTTGGCCTTCTGGTTTTATTCTGCGAGGGAGAATTTCAAACCGGGTAAGTATTAAAAGTGAATCTGTCGTTAAGGAAAAATATTAAAAGCCGCATTTGAGTGTCTTGCATAGAAACTGTACAGAGCTTGGACCAAATCACGTCTGAGCCTTTGTGTGGTGGCTGATACTGGACAGTTGTTTTAATGAAGATTTGAAATCAGATGAGCAAGTAATATGCAGAAATACTTCTGAGGGAGCAGGTGAGGCAGGGGGTCCGAGACGGAGAGGGCTCTGAACACTCTATTTTCCAGTGTGTAGCAAAAGAATTTATAAATGTGACTTTTAAATGTTGGCTTTTAAGTTTTGAAGCGTGCACTTAGTAGATGATTTTTATTACAAAATAGTTGGGGTGTTTGTAAGTTGCGTCCCAACTTGTGGAAAAAAAAAAAATAATGCTGAAAGAGTCGAGCACTGTCCCCATGTCCCTGCATTCAGCGAGGAGCTGCAGCTGCTTCTCAGTGCAGCTTTTTCCAGCAGATGGAAGGGACGTCCTGGTGCCAGATGCTCTGCACTTGCAGGCTCACTTAGCTTCCAGTTAACTATTTACTCTCAGGGGCATTAGAGGGGGGTTATTTTATTCTTAAATAGGGTTTGGATAAATTAAATCCCTGTGCCTTGGTCCCCAGAGATGCTGAAAGGGAAGAGGGTGATTGTCACCGGAGCAAGCACTGGAATTGGAGAGCAGATAGCGTATCACTTGGCACGGATGGGATCCCACATTTTGATCACAGCACGGACAGAGGCCAAGCTACAGAAAGTAAATGGCAAGCTGAGCACTCACACATGCACGTTCGTGGCGGTGCGCACACAAACATATGAAGGCCAATCTCACATCGCAGGTACGCGCATGAACATATGCACGTGCGCTTGCTGTGGCACAGACACCAGATAGGCACAGTTTATTCACAGGTACGCATACCCGTGCTGTCTGGGGCTCCTGCATGCACCGAAATCCCTCTCCTGCAGATACACGCGCTCTGCATAGCACGTATTATGATATTTGAGCTTGCTTAGTAATGTACACATATCCCCACACACACAGGCTCCCTCAGCACACACACCCTCATTCCACTGCAGTGATATACAAGCTCCCTGCTCACCCTATACACGTGCAATTCCAGCACAGACTGCACCGATAAAGAGCCAGCCTGCCTTGGGTAACACATTCACCATAGGAATAATTTTTCAGGCTCCCTTTGAAGCTTAAAAGGCTCCAAACATACTCCCAAAACTCCAAACTGCTGTTTTAAGGTGGGGACACATCACAGACACCCTCTCTTGCTACTGCACCAGGCTTCCCAGGGCAGGGGAAGGGGTTTCTAACGCCTCGTGTCGGTGCGGCAGGTGGTGGAGCGGTGCCTGGAGCTGGGGGCAGCCTCCGCGCGGTACGTCAGCGGCACCATGGAGGACATGGCCTTCGCCGAGCACGTGGTGAAGGAGGCAGAGACCTCACTGGGTACGTTTACAGCCTGCTGTCCACAAATGACAGCGGAATGCTGCATCTCTCCTCGGCTATGCTGCTTTTTTGCCACATGCCCACTAAAAAAAGCAGGAGATGGAGATGGGGTGAGACAGGAGAGATTTTCCCCTATTTATGCCCTTTGCAGTCCTGTTCCTCCACCCAGCTTCATCGCTCCAGCTCAAACTGAACTGCGCTCTCGGTTTCAGCTCTGTACCCTCACGACATCGTGTTCTGGTGTCATAATCCTGGATTTCATCACCCCCAGCTACTGTGGTCTGAAACCATCCATCAGGCCTGTAGCAGCCTTGCTATTGCGGTCATGGGTTGCAGCTGCGGAAACGCAACGTTTCAGCTCTGTGTGGAGCACTCCCTTTTCCTGCCCCAGGCCCACAGACAACTCGAGGGTGATCTCCCTTGTGCCATGGTATTTGCGTTTTGAACCAGGGGGGAAATAACGACAAAATTTTTACTGGCAGCCACCATCCAGACTATATCCCTACTCCAGAGATGACAGACCACAGCTCTGACCCAAAAACCCGATTTCTTTTGATGACATTTATTCTGCTCCCAGGAAAGGCTCGGCTCTGCTGGCTGTAGCCCTCTCCCACCCAGCACTAATGCCTGCTCCTCTGCTTGCAGGAGGCCTAGACATGCTGATTCTTAATCATGTCGGCACATCGTACTTTGGTTATTTCAATGGGGATGTTGGGCACGTACGAAAGCTCCTGGAGATCAACTTCCTCAGCTACGTGGCGATGACGGCATCTGCCCTGCCCATGCTGAAGGAGAGCGAGGGCAGCATCGTCGTGGTTTCATCCATGGCAGGTGAGTTGGGAGCAAGGTAGGTGACGTGGGATTCAGCCAAAAGACACCGTGGGCTGATTTTCAGAAGTAAGCAGCATGCAGAGACACCAGGCATCCTAAAGGAGCCGTAACTGCTTAACACGCTCAAAAAGCCTCCCCACCCAAACCCCCAAATTCAGATTTTTTTTTTTGTATTTTCTCGATGGAATTTGTTCTCTGATGCAATCCAATCACCACAGCTTGCTTTTTGACCAGCCCTGTAATTAAACCCCACACCCTGGTCTCATGCTCTTTAGAGCAGCAGAGCTCATACACCTCCAGTTTTATGAAGAAAAGTGAAAATGCAGTAATTTCTCACTGCATTGGATCTCTGGCTGTTCATCTTGGTTTGGTAGGTCAAGTTCCTGCTAATATTTCTAGAGTGAGTTATTGACTGACTCTACTCACAAAAGCATGACTCTGTTCTAACAAACTTCTGTTAAGTCAGGAAACTAAATTACTAACAGATGTCCCCACTCACAGCTGCTATGTTGGTTAGCCTTCTGGTGATCAGCTTAGCCCAGTATCCAGAGACAAGAGTTTAAACTTTGCTCTACCTCTCCCCTCTGAGGGTTTCCTAGTCACTGCAGGTTGCTCGCACCCCGAGCACCGGCGTGAGCCATGGTGTTGGCCTTGAGACCTTAAAAGAGCTGGAAGCCAATGGGAACATTTGTAATGCTGCTGTTCAGGTGCCAGGATAACATTTCACTAACAGTAAACTCCCTTTGGGTCAAATACTCTATCTGTTGAAGAGCAAACCAGAGGTTTGGGCAGAGCAGCTTTCTGTGCTATAACAGAACTTCACTCTGTGTCCAGGTAAAGTCGGGTTTCCCTTTACGGTCCCCTACTCTGCAACTAAGTTTGCCTTGGATGGATTTTTCAGCTCCCTGAGGCAGGAATTCAGCATTCAGCGCATTAACGTTTCCATCACGCTCTGCATCCTTGGCTTCATCGATACTGGTAAGATCGGTGCTGTTCGATCCGTCTGATCAGGAGCCGAGCATCACCTTCCTGCTGTCTATCCTGCCCTGCAACTCCCTCTGCCACCAGCTCTCCCCTTGCACCTCTGCTGCTGCTTTTCCTCCAGCCCTGCTGTAGCACGAGCACATGCAAAACACGCTCTGGTCTCTGGGGGATCCTACCTCTCTCTTCCACCAGAAAAGAGTCTCAAAACTAATTTCCCCCCGCTACATAAAACCAACTACCGCACACAGGCTGGCACAGCCTAACTTTCAGTTAGTAGCAATGGATGTGCCGGCCACCTTTCTCCCATTAATCCCATCTATTGATGCGACAACGAGGTATGGGAATGCAAGTACGCGGTTAGGGCGGCTGGAAGAGTTCTGCATGCATTGGGCAGCGGAGAGGAATTCAGTGAGCTTGCCTCCGACACATCCAATTTTAACAAGCGTCTTGCAAGCCCCGCTCTCCCCGCTTCGCGTTAACGCGACGAAGCGGCCTTCCTCAGCCGCTCCGCTTGCTCCCCGCGGGCCGACGGGCAGGAGCACCCCGCCTGAGCCCCTTCTGCTCCCGGGCAGAGAACGCGGTGCGCGCCGCCGCCGACCTGCTGCTGGTGTCGCCGGCGCCGCGGGAGGAGTGCGCGCTGGAGATCCTGCGGGCCGGGGCGCTCCGCCGGCGGGAGCTCTACTACCGGTACGGCTCCACCAGGATCCCGCTGCTCCTGCGGGACTGGGCCGCCGACCTGCTGGACTACCTGGTCCGGAGCCGCTACCGGCTGGACAGCCTGCGGAGGAGCTAGCGACCCGCCGCCCCGCGCGGCCCCACCGCGGCTCGGGGCTCCGCCGGCCCAACACCCTCCTCTGCCGGCCGAGCCGGGCCCTGCAGCCGGGGCCGCCGCTCCTCGCCCGGCGGGACGGGCCTCAGTAGAAATCTCCGCTTGCGCTTTGGAAAGTCAATTATTCCGTCGTTAATTCGGCCGTATCGCCCCTGACGGGGCTGGCTGGGCCGGCCGCATCGCGCGGTACGAGGCGTGAACGAGGGAAACTCCCTGCAGCTGCAGCATCCCGCCCGGTTAGACCCGTCCCCTTCCCCAGGCTAGGGAAAAATAGTAACAAACTAATTATTAAATAAAATTGACTAACCTAACAGTTTTGCGTCTTCTGTGGGGGTTTTATCCCCTCTTTCTCCATTACTAAGCGATGCTGTAAGTGGGCACAACTCTGCTGACTTGCCTTTCCCAGGAAACTTGAACCCATGCAATAATCCTTCACTATTTCATTTTAGGAATAACTGCCTTTTTAGCCTATGTTTTTGTTAGTTTAATGGCCAAATCAAATGCAAGTTAAACTTTCCAAACTTGGTAGGCAGTTTCTTACACAAACATTGTAACTGGAAAATGCCTTCTAAACGCACGGAGCGGCTGCATCGCCACCCTAAGCCAAGAGCTTGGGCCGCAGGAGGAATACACGCTGAACGCAAAACCAAAGCACAAGCCCACAGCGAGCTCCGCACCGCTTCCCTGGCCCCGGCAGCAGTGCCCAAGTTGATGCATTTACAGCTAACATGGTTCTGGCCATTGGAGCACCAGCTGTTATCTGCCCTGAGACAAAGTGATGTGAAACCTCCCCAAACCCTTCCCACTGAAGCACTCCCCAGGACCAGTTTGCTCCTCACCTTCTAAAGGAAACCAGGAACTGGCATTTCTGTTCTCCTTATCCCAAAATCACCTACACAAACCAGTACACACGGAGTAGGTTTTGCCCTTTAAACTTTCTCTTTCAGAAAATTATTTGCAAGCCCGTTCACCACATGCTGATGCTGAGCAGTGCAACATGCAATGCTTGTGAAAGCTGAAGATCTTTAGTATTCACCTGCTTGGCACTGCCTTTTGCATCGAGTGGATTCCTCAAGACAAGAGTGCAATTTTTTCGGTGTAAGAGCCACCCAACAGACTGTCAGTATTACACCAACAGTGCTACCACATAGGATAAGCCAGAAGCACTGATAAGGGTCTAAAAATCACAAACTTTGCCAGCTTTTTAGACATTCTTATGAACCTGTGCCACGGTGATCATTGCTGAACAAGAAATCCTTGCAGCAGCCAGGGAGGAAGGGAAGCATGGCCACGGTTTCAGACATGAAGTGGAAGAGAGAGAAGGATGCCCATCCTGTAGAGGTCTGCGCTGAGGGGACATGGGTGTCCCAGCCCCAAAGGCAGCCACCAAACAACACACCCACCGCTCTGTGGAGCTGGAAGCTTTTCAGGACCTTCCCTTCAATGGTCTCAAAAACACGCCTGAAACTCCTGGCAGGACAAGGGTGCAAAGGGACAGCCTAAAGTCCAAAGCGACGCTCTCCATCAGGTTAATGTTTGCTAAATCACAGGAAGCACAAAGAAAAAGATCCAACAGATACCAGCAAACTTGTGCAAGACAGGAATCAGTTCAAAACTACTAGCACTCCCAGCCCCGTCTGCAAGCTACTGACGTGTCCACCTCCCCGCGGTCAGAGCCGCGGAGTTTGTCTCGCTCCTTCCTGTACTTTTGCAGAGAGATGGGTCTGCTTCTGAAGATTTTTATCCCCTTGCTGGGACTGGCACTGGCCTTTTATTTTTATTCAGCACCTGAGAATTTCAGTGAAGGTAAGTTATTGGAAAAACACACTTTAAAACCACAATCAGGGAGGCTGCTGCCAGAGTGGCAGTGTGCGCCCGCGCGGAAGGGCACGGACCATTTGGAGGGCACAAGCCATTTGAAGGGCCTTTGAGAGCACACCTGGGAGAGCCAAAGCGCAGGAGGGCTGAGAGCTCAGAAAGGAGCACAGGCAGCTCCCTGTGCAAAGGGTCAGAGCACCCTGTGCCGCACAGGAAAGCTCATGGGGTCTGCCAGGATGCACAGTAAGTGTCTGATCTCAGTAAATGATTTATTTGGGGAAACATGCAGTTATCCACTTAAAGCATTTAATCATTTTATTAGTCAACTCTCGACATTTCCAAAGCCACTGCCAGACCAGGCTGGATGCAGAGCTCAAGCCTCGCACGCACTCTCCACCAAACTGGAATTAACGACCAGACTCCAGTCGGGGTCTGCACGAGTGGTGCGTTCTGCAGTGGGGCAATGCTGCTGCCTGTAGCTCCCCGCACCCAAAGGCGAGGGCGGCGCGGGCAGAGAGGAGCCGTGGTGCCTGCATGCAGGGGGACGGTGCGGGCTGCGCCGGCTCTGAGCCCTGCACCCTCCTCCCCAGAGATGCTCCGGGGGAAACGGGTGATCGTGACAGGAGCCAGCAGCGGCATCGGGGAGCAGATGGCGTATCACCTGGCACGCATGGAGGCCCACCTACTGCTGACGGCACGGACGGAGGCCAAGCTGCAGAAAGTAAATGGCAAGCAGAGCGTGCTGGGCAGGCAAAACACTTTTGCAACCCAGAACCCAAAGGCGGGCAGAATGCAGATATTCACCCTGGCCTGGGCACGCGTGGATGCCAGATACCCTACAGATCCACCCCAGCGTTCCCCCAGCACGAGCCCGTTCTAACACACACCCCCCCCACCATAACAAATTGCGTTTTCAATGCTGACAGCACAGCATTTCTTTCTCCCCAGTCTTCAGCTATGAATTCTGATCTCCACCACCAAGGACAACAGTAGTCTGCCCAAGTCCTGGTCTGATCAACCCTTGCCCTTTCTCAAAGTCTGAACTGGTTTTGCATCCCGTATACAACAGAGTCAAAATGAAGCAATATCCCTATTTATAAATACTATATATTTGGCTCAGATGTGCCATTGTTTAACTCCGCAGCCAGAAACATTTCTCTGAGCGGTGTGTCCCCTCCCATGAAGGGTTTCCAGCAGGACAGGGAGATGCACTGCCCATCCACCCCAAAACAGCAACAGCCTTCGTGGTATGGGGGGGGACGGGGGGCAGGGAACGACACACAAATATGAAGGGAGGGGGCCATTGCCAACACTGCTCCCACTGTCACCGCAGGTTGTGGAGCAGTGCCTCAAGCTGGGTGCTGCGTCCGCCCACTACGTGAGCGGCTCTATGGAGGACACCACGTTCCCCGAGGTGGTGGTAAAGGAGGCCGAGAACACCTGGGGTAGGTGGTGGGGAGCTGCCCCTCCTCACTCCCCAACACACCCCATGCTACATTTTGGGGCCATTCTGGCCACAAGGAAGCTGCTTTGTTTTTAGATGCCAGTTGCTAATAGCAAACGTACTCTGCTTCCAGGAGGCCTCGATATGCTCATCCTGAATCACATCGGTAACAGCTACTTCAACTACTTCAATGGGGATGTTGGGCATGTACGAAAGCTCCTGGAGATTAACTTCCTCAGCTACGTGGCGATGACGGCATCTGCCCTGCCCATGCTGAAGGAGAGCGAGGGCAGCATCGTCGTGGTTTCATCCATGGCAGGTGAGCACCCAAGGGACCAGGCTCTCCCTGCAAGGGATCCCTGCTGCAGCTCTTCTTCAAAAGACAGAATAAGGACCATGAGGCAGAGAGCCACCCCGCTGGGAGTCTGGATCAGCACGTGATTTATATCCTGGATGCAATTCCTCTGGGGCATTTATATTCTGTGCCCTGTCCTGCCAGTCTCTTTGCACCCACTAATCACCTTCACGCATTGCAGTCGATGGTATGCCACTGCAGGTTATTTTGTATGCATGGCCACATATTATGCGTTCATTTGGTATACAAGGGTATATATGCAGGAACGCAAGAACAGTATCACCCACAACTGAAGGTACTTCATGCCATTGTATGCTATATGTTACATTTTAAACATTCCTGCATTTGTTTATTTCTCTTAAGCATCCATGACATTACTCAGTCATCCTAAATCACAGCATTGTAGCAACTTGAAGGGCAAGAGGAAGGGAGAGCCATGCAGGCTGGTGTCTGCACAGTACACGAACCCTGACATTGTGTCTCTGCTCCAGGTAAAGCTGGATCCCCATTTGTAGCTCCCTATTCTGCAACTAAATTCGCCTTAGATGGATTTTTCAGCTCCTTGCGACACGAATTCATCTTAGACAAGGTCAATGTCTCCATCACACTCTGCATCCTGGGCTACATCGACACAGGTAAGCTCAGCATCGCTGGGGCCCTGCAACTCGGTGCATTTCCAGACAGAGCCAAGCCGAGCCCACCACCCGCCCTCTGGCCCCAGGCTGCTCAGCACGCTGCTTCGCCACTGCTGCTGGACCCTCAGCCTGCACTGGCTGTGCAATTGTGGAAACGGGACCCCAACTCTTTAAAAAGAGTGGCCCAAGACCTTTGACTCTGCTATCCTTGCAGTAAACGCAGGGGAGGTGGGAATTCTGTCCTACTCAGGTGGAAAGGAATGGGAAGGACATCGCTAATTGTTATTTATTTTAACTACTCTAAGGCTCGTTAAGTAGGTCCAATCCCCAGAGTTTGTCAGTTTGCCAGAGGAAGCTACAGACACCCCAGCTGAGACGGTGGTGCTTGTGGCAGCCCCTCCATCTGACACTGCTCCTTCCCTCCCTGTCCCTCCAGAGAATGCCATGCGAGCAGTCTCACATGCCATCCGGGACACACCGGCACCAAAGGAGGAGTGCGCGCTGGAGATCATCAAGAGCGGGGCACTGCGCCAGCGGGAGCTGCACTACCCATCCCAGGCGGTGGGCAAGCTGCTCCTCCTCCGGGGCATAGCCCCCGACTTCCTCGACTCTCTCATCAGGAGCAACTACAAGCTGGAAAACATCAAAAGAACATAGCCCCTGGGGCGGCAAGCGCACCAGGACACCTTGAGCCAGGCACGAGGGATTTGGGTGTTAATCCTGCTACTCAGGTGCCCTTTTCTGTGCCACCGGGGCAGCTCCATGCTGATGCACCCTGGCAACCCCAGACGGGGTGCACCAGAAGCCTATAACACACCCCATGAAAATGTCCTTTTTAGTAATGAACTCTTGCAACTGGCTTTTTCCAACCAAGAGGCACTTCAGCGAAGCTCCTGGCAGCAGCGTCCTGCTCACCAGCAGGTTTCCTGCTCACCGTCCAGAAACTGTTCCCCCACCGAAAGCCACAGAGGCAGTGGTGCTGAGCACTGCGGGAAGCGAGCCGAGCCACAGCCCAGACTGAGGATTTGGGCCAAGCAGCACAAACCACCCAAAGCCACAAGAGGGTCTTTGAACCGGGAAATTTTTTGTTACGTATCCCTTCTAGGCTGGTCTCTGTAAAAATAAATCCTACGTTGCTTTACGAGCTCTCTGCTTTTACTTGTGTTCCTTTTCCACGTGCATAGGCACAGAGCCCTTATCAGCGCCCAGCTGGTTTAACCGACCTCCCGGCATGATTTGCATTAATGCAGCTTTCACTTCTCTAAAGACCTTAATGAATTTCTGCCATTTGTGACCTCTCCTCAGCTGCCAGTATACACTTTTTTTCCTTTCCAATCTGCAAGAAGCCTTAAAATAATAGCATTACTGTACTTCCCTAAGTCTGGATTTCTCCACCCCAAAGCAGCTCGGGGAGACTCAGTCACCAAGTGCCACAAGCAGGTCCGTGAACCAGCGCTCAACTTCCGCGCGTCAGAGACCAATAAAGGGAGACGACCCAAAAGATAATTGCTAATTCTGCTTAGGGAGAAGCTGGAGACTTTGGGGTCCCAAGATAACCCAGATCCCCCCGCGAGCCGGGCCCCTGCGCCCCGCAGCCGGGCTGCAAGTGGAGACAGGAACCAGGGCTCGGCTGCAGCTGCAACGTTTCCTGTTTTACAGAGCGAGAAAAAGAGCGAGAGCAGCAAAATGAGGTGATTTGCACAAAGATGGCAGTTGGAGCGTGTTCGTGCCTGATAACCCCCCGCTCACCCTGCTCCTCCGAGGGGGTCAAGGGGTAGGACGGGACCCCTTGGGCCAGGTAAGTGCCCACAGCGCCGGGGCCAGCGAGGGATGGAGGGGAGCGGAGGCTGCCATGTAAAGGCAGCGGCATGCACCTTTTTTCCTCTTTTTTTGCCCCGCTTTCAGCCTACATGATTGACACCGGGAGGCTGTAACATGAACTGGCAAGAAGCACTTTTTTTTTGTTTGTTTGTTTCCCTTGAAGCAAGAAGTGTAACAGCTTGGAAAGCAAAGATAAAGGACATGTTTGATAATTAGAGAGGGTAATTTGGGGTAACGGAAGGAGGAAATAGAGTACCAGCTTGTCAAGAAGGCCTCAACAGTTTGCTCAGCTTGGGGTGAGTAATGGACCATGCATTTCTTTAAGCTTTACCTTGCTTTAAAGCGCATTTTTTGTTAACCAAGGCTATTACAAGAGCTGCTGTTGGGATGCACGGTGACAGGCTGGGCAGCCCAGAGACACCGCAGGTGGGAGAGGGGCTGAGCTATTCCTGACGGGAAGAGCTGAGTGAGCAGGGACCAAGCAGAACACCTGAGGCCCGGATTCAACACGCAATTGGGCCATTTCTAAAATGAAAAAAAAAAAAATTAGTTGAAAAATGCTTTTAAAGTGTCCTGAAGAGTTTGGAGCAGGTTTGGCTGCAGATACGCTTCGTCCCAAGCTATGGGGTTTGTACCCAGCCTCAGGCTTCAAGGGGGCACGCTGCTGGATGTTGGCATATGCCCAGCTTGCATTTCTGTGTGCGAAGCCGTTGGCCAAACCTTGCCTTGCCTGCTGGGCCGAGGAAAGCTGTGTGCACCGAGGGGAAAGGCCTGGGCGAGCACAGCGGGATTGCTATGGTACGGACATGAGCTGCATGGGAATAACCTGCTCGGCCTTCGATACCCCCAGACTCCTCCAGCTGAAAGTGTATCACAGTGAGAAACACCTGAACAGTGAAACACTGTTGGGATCCTTCAGCAAATTTAAGCTAAAATTAGAGATGCTTCAGCAGCTATTCAAAGAAGAGAATATTCAAATAAAAATTAATAAAAGCACATAAGTGAGCACTGCCTAATCTTCCAGCAAGTTCCGTACTTGAGAGTTCTCAAAGCCTACATCCTCGGCGGGCTCAGCGTTGGGAGCACTGTCCTGGCTGCGGGTTTGCAGGCACCTTCCCTGCCCAGAGCAGGAGCCGGCTGCCCCACAAGTACCGCTCTCCTTCCCAAGGAAGCTCCTACAGTGAAGAGATGGCACTAGCAACGAGCTTTGGGTACACACAGCTAGCACAAGGACACTAAAAAGAATTACAGAGCAGATTTTAATGCAGACTAAAAAGCACAGAAGTATTATATATGTAAGTGGGGTTTACTTGTTCCCATTTTTTTTTCCATTAGACTCAACAACTTCCTAATTGCTTGAGACAGAATGAGACCAACGAAGTTTTGGTGGTTTTGTTCAATGCTGAAGAACATTTAACCTGAATTTTCTTTTTTTTTTTTTTTCTTCCTTCCTACATTAACATGATTTACTAAACACGAGAAAAGCCCCACACCAGACATGGCCACACCAGCTCCCAGGCTGAGCCCCCCAGGGCCAGGCACCCTGCAAGCATCGTTCATGGGACGTGCACGGGGTGACGAGCCTCTTCACTGCTGATGGGGCGAGGGGACAGGAGAGGGGACACAGCTTTCACTGGAGAGGAGGAAGGCAGAGGAGCAGCTCTGGGTAGTTACTGCTCAGCTTTCTCTTTAACCGATGCAGAGGCAAAGGCCCAAATACACTTGGATGTGACCAAAGTCCAGGAAAAAAAAAAAACAAACTACACACCGGTGGCTTGCAACTGTGCAGAGAAGTCAGCAGAAGGAGGAGGTTTCATATCTACACCCTGCAGGCGCACGTAGACGGTGCAATGCACCACAGCGGAGGAGCTCCTCCTTCGGCCAGGCCTTTTCTGGAGACTTTGTGGCCCAAACATGGAGGCAGAATTCGTGCCCGAGGCAAACTGGTACCATAGAGAGCCTGTGCGCGCAGCTCTTGAGCGCAGCTTAACAATTAATTAATCCCAAAGCGTAACAATCCATTCGCTACACTTGTGTTTGCAATGAAGGAACCGAGTAGCAGCTTGGCCAACACACAGACGCAGGGCTGCGGCCGGTAAGGCTGTGGGAGGACAAGCGAAGGGGGGCAAGCAGAGGGCGAGGTGTTGCACACAGCGTCTGAGCCGAGAGCTGGGGAGGGAGGGAGCATCCAGGAGGCAAGAGAAAGCAGCACTCAGCAGCTGCGGTCTTCAGAGCGTGGGTGCGCTCAGACCTGCGGGGACTTTGTCAGATACTCCATTTTAAAAAAAAAAAAAACAAAACAAACACAAAGCCCTACAACACTGCAAAGTTTTCATTGCTCCAGACCTCTCTGTGCACACAGAAAAGGCAGCCACCACTAAGAAATATAATGCAACTGCTCGAAGAGTAAAATCACACCACAGCACCACTGTATTTGGACCTATCAAAAAAAAAACCTGGTAAAAGAAATGCACACTTAAAAAGTTTACTGCAGAAGTAGCAGCCATTGCTCTTCCTGTGCTTTCATTGTTTTCTTTAAGTTGGCAAAAGAGCTCTAAGAGCACGCACCAAAGAAATAGCCTGAATTACAGAGGGATTTTATTTTATCAGGAAAGGAATTCTCCCAGAGCAAGCAGTGGAAGCTTCATTACTTGGTAGCGAAGCCAACTTCAAGAGGTTGTGTTAATTGTTTGAAATTCTCTTCCAAGCATCCGCTGGGTCGGCACCACCCAACGGAGGAGCGAGTGTGTTTTACACAGCCAACATGTACGAGTTCATGGACAACAGATTTCTCCAGGAACACCACTGGCATCCACTGCACAAGGACTCCAGCATCAGTGTCCGATACCTCACGTTCATTTAATATTAGAAATTACCCGTTTTCACTCAAATCATGTCTTTTTCCCTTGGTTTCATCAGGACAGAGGACCTCAGAGTGGACAGAGTGGTCACAGACCAGCAGAGCTGCATCCAACATGATCAGCCAGCCCGAGAGGGCACGGCCACGGCACAGGCACGAGAGCTATGATGAGAAGTGCGAGCGGCGGCACGAGACGCGGGAGAACCTGCGGCGGCGAAACAACGTGACGACCTGCCGCCACCTCGGGAGGGGAGCAGAGGAGCCATTGCAGAGCCCCCGGCAAAGGGAGTTTCTGAGGAGGAGAAACCTGGCAAGCGATGGTGGAAGGACACCACCGGGACAGAAGCCCAAAGCACGTGTCCCCCCGGACTCCTCCTCGCAGGTGGAGCCGCGACCACCCTTCTTGCTCCAGGTAACGCCTGCCCCCAGAGCACAGCTCAGTGCTCTGCCTGCTCCAGCTAGCACCCACTAAAGCATCCCCAGCCTGTCCACCGATTGCAACAGCATCGGCATCCAAATCAAAGTACAGACAAAAAGTGAGAATGCACCAATAAAAAAAGTGCATTTCCTTATGGACTGCAGTCGGGCACGGGTAAACGCTCTCACCTCCCTGCCGGCATGCTCCTCTCCTGTTTTCCAAACCCCGGACCAGACGGAGATTTTCCACCATTCCTCCAATTACAACCCCACATCCTAGCTGCCAAATTACAGTTTTGCACTTAAATTATTTTTGCCCTTGAAAACTGAGCTCTGAACACCTGGGTTCCCTCCATCACCTTTGCTGTTAGCAGGAAGGGTGCAGGAATTAGGAGACCCCCTGGTACTCATTACCTACCCTGTGCTGCACAGCTGACAGCAACCCAGAGGGCTCACTGCCTTGAATCCCACCTACAGAAAGATGCAATGCAGAACACACCAATCCAAGAGCCAAACAGATTTCCTTCTAAACTTTCATCCCATGCAAAACGAACAATTCCCCTGGTGCATTGCGAGTTCATCCTAGGGGCTTCACAAACCTATGCGAGCAGAGACAGTCAAACACGAGGCGACTTCCACAGGCACACCCTCGAGATCCCTTTGCAGCGGGAGAGCGTGCAGAGCAATTGCCTTCCTCCTGCTGCCATTTGGTTCACCAGGTTTAATCACCTGCTAGACAGCAGGAATCTGGAACAAGCATTTACATGTACCTGGCCCACGCATGGTGCCTTCCTCTGTTTGCTTTTGCAGAAGCAACAAGAGGCAGGAGGCTGCAGGGGGCAGAGGGGCAATGGGGCAAGCACCCCACTCCCCCAGCCCCAGAGGGAAGCCAGTGCAGAAGAGGTACCTCTGCTCCAAGGCAGCCAAATGGTAGCCGAGACCCAAGCCAGGACCCAGCCCCCTGCCACCAAAAGTCCTCATCTTTTCCAAAAACGTTAAGACACTTGTGGGGGGATCCTTCCTTGTCCTGTTCTGGTGTACCCCCCCCCGCCCCCCAGGAGCCAGCATGTTTTCCCCCACTTCCCCACAGGGCTCTGGAGCTGCTGCAGCCGAAGCAGCAGATCCTTGTGGATTTGCCATGGTTTCTTGGCATTTCCTTGACGTTCTTTACCCGGTCACTGCAGGGACAAAGCCTGACCTGGCCACAGTCCCTTCCTCTCCAATCCTCACAGCCCGTTTTGGGAAGATGCTGACTTGAGCTGCCCTCTCATTCCAGCACCCACGGAGCTGCCCCACGTTCCCCCTTGCACACTCCCTGCTCAGCCTCGGCGTCCCCCTCAGCATTTCGGCAGAAGCCGCCTCCAGGCGAGGTGCCTCTGTGATCACTCAAGGTAAGCGAGGGATGCTCAGGCTTCCCAGCACAGAGCAGCCGCGGTGTTTCCGTCTCACCTCTAGGTCTCCATCGAGTGGTTTGGGATGCGAGCTGGTAGCTCCCCTCTAACCCCAGCTCCCTTGCCAGCAGCCCCATACCAGCGCTAAGTTTTGCCATCCCAGTCTGAGTTCCCCCTGCAGACTGCAGGTGTTAAGAATAATTTTTCCTGTGGAGCTATAAACCAGCCCCGCCCACAGCTTGACAACCAGTGCTGCCGAGCAGATGCTCTGCCCTATGGCTTCCCTGTAAGTGCCCCAGATTATCTGGGGGGCTGGGGGCTGACCGCAGTCTGCAGGATTACTTCTACTTCTCTGTCCATGTGAGAGCAGGACTCTTCTTTGCCTCTGGTCCCTACTGAGTTGTGTTCCTGGGCACTGTTTAAACAACTGCTCTCCATCCTAGAAGTGATGCCATCTCCCAGGCAGCCGAGATGGACACTCACACAGAACTTCACGGCCCCCCGGACCGGGCGGGATCTCTCGCATCCTTTCACTTTGCTTTCACAGGAACCCAGACCCTTACAGATCCAAGCGCAGGAGTGAAAGACTCAAGCCAGCAGACAGAGTAAGCCGGTCCTCCCCTCCCTCCCCAGGCTGTGAATTCAGACACGCGGAGGGCAGCAGCCCCCGGTGCCCAAGCCCAGACGTGTTTCACCTCGGCACAAGCTTTCACTGTACAAATACCCACGCTCTGCTGGGGCTGGGGGAGTGGCTGGCGTCCAGAGCCATGGGCTGCTGCAGACCCCCGCATCGCACACACCTCAGTAACACACTTTCTTTTTTATTTTAGTTGTGGAATAGCCATTTTAAATAAGGTAAGTGAAACACAGATAATAACTAGCCTTAAACTCCTGCAAAAGAAATTAGTTTCTAGAATTTCTGACCGGGACACTGACTAAATTTCTATAGTTTCAAAAATGATGACGCTGCTCCTACAGGAGAGGAAGGCACTTCTGTCCTGTGGATATCTGCTGTTCTCATTCAGTAACTGATTTGATATGCTACATGGCAAAGGTGCCATAACTCAGTGTCGTAAATTGCTGCAGAACATATTTTCACTTCCCTGGAAAAACCAAACAAATGAATCCCAGCAGGCTGCCTCTTCCACCCAGCCTCAGGCTGTTAACTCCAGTTTTCTTTCAAAATATTTGGATTTTATAGCCAGTTCATGACGTGTTTATAAACTGAAACAACCCTATCGTTTTTAAACATTTGCCCTTTCCCTTTCAGGAAATGGTGCAGCTGTCCAACTACCTGAAGGTAGGTACCACACATTGTACGCACCCGCCTGGAGAGCGGGTCTTCGGCCAGTACACCACCACTTTTAAAATTATAAGTGCCATTGAATAAAGGGGGGTGACATACCCAATTTTAACATGGCCAGGAAAGCCTACAGACAAGCCACTGAACCCAAAGACCTGTCTGAAACCCCCCAAGCAGGGGAAGCCCCAGTCCTGAGCTGGAGGGGGGAGCTGGGCTGTCCCCGCCGGCTCCGGGGGTCCGCGCTGACCAGTTCTCCCCTTCCCCGCAGGAGGCCCTGCACCGCGAGCTGCTGCTCAAGCAGAAGATGGTGATTTTGCAGGAGCTTTTCTCCACGCTGCTGCAAGCATCAGAAAAATCCTGGCAGGTACCAGAGCGCTGCACGAGGGCTGGGGGGAGGTTTTGCCTCCGCAGGACCGGGCTTGTGTGCAGAAGCAAGAGCACCCCACGGGTCTCTCTTTCTCGGAGCCAAGTCCTAGCTCTGCCTGGCTTCGGTGCTTTACAGGCGTGGAGACGTCACAGGTTTAAAATGCAACGCTGTCACCTAGCAGGCAAGAACTGCTCGCCTGCAAGTAGCTGCTTGCCTTGCCCCTCTCCTTGCTGTCACCTTTCTTTTTAGGCAGGGTTGAACACAGAAGTTAGGGGGCTACTGTGCTTGAAGTTTTTCCCTTTTTGTCCCCCAAAAGATCGTTACAAGATGTATTTTGCTTTCAGATCAACAGGAAGCGTAAGCCCCTTCTCTTCTGTAAGGTTTTGGGGTTTTTTTGGTTTGGTTTTTTTTTGGTTTGTTTTTTTTTGTTTGTTTGTTTGTTTTTGTGTTTTGTGTTGTTTTTTTTTTTTTTAAATACTTGCCTTTCTCACTTTTTCTTAAAAAGCAAACAGAAGTGTGTAAGTGGGGAAAAAAATGGAATGAACCCAAACAACCATCTTCCACCAAATTTTCTTTCCTAGTCAAAACAAGTTTCAAATGTTTTGAACCCCTTCCCCCTCCCCCCCCAAATAAAATTTTTAGGTGCACCAAACTGGTGCATCCAAGTGCTGGCAAACACCACGTTGGATGGGGGAAGGACAGACTGTTTCTTAATCTGGGAACACAAGGGCTAAAAACCCCCACCCAGCACACACAGCCTCCCAGCCACCCAGCCTGTTCCTCGCTAGGACCCGCAGGGACATCCTCTGCCCCGCCCCCGTTTGGGGACGTGTTCCCGGCCTCAGATGCAGCTCAGGGGACCCAACACCACGAGGCTCTTGCACGCTGAGCCTTAGGTGGCTCTGCCGAATCATGGCCCTGCATCAAACTATTTCCCCACAGCTCAAAATCCTCCAGGCAGCCCTGAACCAGGGCCCATTTTTTTTTGCTGTCAGGAGGTAAAATTGAGGTGATACATTTTATGCAACATATGAAGCGTTTTATATAGGATTATTAAATCAAATATTAATTTACAGTTCATTGTGCCATTAAATAAGTGGTTTGAAAGTTCTGTTGGGGCAGAAAAGCGAGCGATTGGGTGAGATGGTATAAAAACCCCTTATGTTAGATGTACTGCGGTTAGAAACTTCCGCCTTCACTTGCTGCTTCAAATATGAGCAGGAAAAAACACTCCGACACACTCTGCAGGGAGCAGCCATGAAACCTCAGATTAGAAACAGGTGGGTGCACTTTGCTTCTCGCTATCTGTGCTACAGAAGAGAGGCTTTGCTGCTGCTGCTGCCTCGCGTTCAGCCTTCGCTGGACTAAAAATTAACTCGCCACTGGCACTGGAGCCAGCGGGGCAAACCAGGCAGATGCCGCCTGCTTGGAGGGGATCCCCTGGGAGCTGCGCAGCCGGGGGCAGGCTGGGGCAAGGGGCTTCTCCAGGAGCTGCTGGCAAAGGGAGGTATAGACAGCTCCTATACAATAACGCCGTGCCGGGGAAACTGGTGGTTGGTTGCGCATTTCCAGGCCCAGGTGAGATTCCAAATGCTCGCTGCAGAAGCTTTTTACTCCTTCCCAATATTTTGGGTTTCAAAAGAAATGCGAATGACCTGGCAGCGACTCATGACTCTGGCTATTTCACATTCGAGATGCTGCTTGTGTTCTGGGCGCTTCTGGTTTGATGGCGCAAGCAGATACTTCGCAGGAGGATGGGGTATAGTTAAAACTAAAGGGATAAAGTCTTTGGTTCCTTCCCCCTCCCACGATTTTACTTCTAGGTTAAAGAGACCTTCCTAGCACCGGTCTGGACCTTAAATCCCCCATCTGTTGTAAAATTCACTTTTTTGATTTATAAATGCTGCCAGATGAAGGAAGCTAAGTAAATCTCAGTTTTAATTAAGAGTAATTAGTTCTGAGCTGTTCTCTTCTTAAAAGAGCAAAATTACTACTTTAATACGTTTTCTTCCCTTCCCAACCTCCGAAGTTGAGCCTGACTTTTGGAAGTACCTTGCAGCTCTGCAGAGTTTAAGCTCTCTGCCATTTCCAGTGCATTACTACTAATTTATGGACCCATTTTTCTAGCACAAGCATCATGTTTGGGCAAACTGGAAGCCTTCCAGAAACAGCACTTACTATTGTTGCTTTAAACCAGCTACTTGAAATTACTAAGGGAAGGATTACCAGAGAATTCACCAATCATAGGACAACCAGGACACTACAGCTGTCAGCCAAAAGCAGTTTAACACGCTTATACGGCACTTAAGTGACAGTGGTAGAGACACGGGGAAGAGTTGGAGAAAGGTTTTGGAGCTGCCTGTTAGGTAGCATCAGACTCTCTAAAGACGAGAGCTACAGAGGATTTGAATCCAGTATTTGCAAGAGTGGGTGTATTTTGAACACATCAGCCATGATCCTTTCCTCTGCCTGGCTCGCAGTAAGTGCCTGGGCTCTCTAGCGGGGCGCAGTGCGAGGGGCCCCAAGCCGTGTTCAAACAGGGTCACCGGAGACACTGCAGGAGAGAGGGAAAACCACCACCGTCTGATCATGGTGGCTGTAAGGGGGGGTTTGTTGTTGTTGATATTTTGTTTAGTTGTGGTTGGGGGGTTTGTTTGGTTGATTTTGGGGGGTTGCTTTGGGTTTGGGGTTTTGTTTTGTTGTGTGGTTTTTTTGTTTGTTTGTTTTTGGGGTTTTTTTTGGTTGTGTTTTTTTATTTTTTATTTTTTTTTAAAAGCAGCCCCTTTCATGTAGATAATCTTGAACACAAGGGCTTGACCAAGATTTGCTCACGTAGCTTTTCTGGTCAGAAGCATAATTTCTTATGCCTTCCCACGTACGTGCACATACTCGCTCACCCCTCACTGCCATGCTGTTCTTAACAGCCCTAACAGGCAGTTTATTCCATTTAGAGAAGTCTTTATACTCTTATGTTCTTCTGCCAATTTGTAAGCTGCATGGCCATGAAAGGAGTTTCCCAGCACATTTCTGCTCTCAAGCGTAGGAAGGGCCCAGTGCTCTGTTGCCTTGTACTTTGCACAGGCATTTACATCTGTGCACAACAGCCATAACACCACCACCCTCTAACGTGAGCTTTTGCAGGCAGCAGGATAAAATAAACTGCAGAAGGAACTAGGCATAATATTTCACATATAAAAAGGCTTTTAAAAAATTCCACCTACAAAGAAGACAGAGCCGTTAGTACTTTGTACCAACAACTGAACTGGGAAGATTTATTCTTTGGGATTGTAAACTTACATTTGTGCAAATTTAAACAGTGCTAAGACACCAGAGAATCTGGTTTTGCCTGGGTCTAACAGCTATTCCTGTAACATCAAGGAGCTTGTTTTTCGGAGGCTTGACTTCAAACAGCAGTAAGCAGAGAGGATACTGGTGTTCTCGGTATTAGTGGTGGAGAAACAGCCTACGTGAACTCTTTGCTAGAAATTGTATCTGAATTTGCATGCAGTCTGGTTTCACAAACCCTAAGCAGCCTGACTAACACTGAGAGGAGTTTATAATAAGGAAAAATCAATCATCACTGTTGCCCTCTATCCCCTTGCCCAACTGCTAGATGTTGCAAGGCAGACCCAACCTATTTCCTAAGGGAACCAGCAAGACAAGACCTTAGCACCAGCCGGAGCTTTAGGCAAGGAGCATTGCAGGGAGGAACCACCAGCCAGGGAGCAGGGCTGTATGTGGGGACAGCCAGCAGCCATGCTTCTGCCAGACTAACCCGAAATCTCCTTGCTCTTAACTTCTCATCTCACTGCACATATCTGCACTCAGTAACCAGTGGAACTGCCTCACGAGAGTTTCTCAATGCGTAAAAGTCTTACTTCCCCCATATCCCATTTATTCTGAGATCATGAAGGACTTATTTGAACTCCGAGCATTGAAAAGACTTCGACTAAATTCAGCCACAATACTATAGGTGAAGAAAAGGGAGAAAGTGAATCAAAACACAAGCTAACAAAACATTAGGGGCATATTGTATAGTTCATGATTCCACATATCAGTTCAATTGTTTTTTCCCCCAGGGTCAGCTGAATGAAGATAAACTGAAGTGTAAGCTAAGGGCACTTGAAAATCAGCTGCAGGCCTGCACCCAGGTAACGTCCAATTGCTGAGAAACAAACACAGGTGAAGAAAGGCATGAAAACAAAATACCAAACCATGTAATTAGGTCTGGTCTCAGTTTCTGGAGTAATCTGATTAGATATGGATCTGAAAATGATTTTTCCTCTTTGCTGAAGCAATGCTTCGCAGCAAATTAGCAGTAGCATTTACACACTCTGGATTTGCTAACATTCAGGTTTAGCAAGATTAGGAATATGTCAGATAAGACCCTTCAAGCACTTTAATTCTTCCTTCAAAGAGTTACTCAAAGGAGTGTGTGAAGAAGATCCTGATTGAGATGGAGGACCAGAAGCAGACCTATGAGCAGAAGGCAAAAGAGGCTCTTCAGAAGATGCTAGAGGACAAACTCCAAACAGAGCAGCAGCTGCAAAACTCTCAAGTAAGCAATGTTTTACACCTGGCTTTGCTTTAATCTAATCCAGCTGTGACAAAGAGCCCCCACATTTCAGGGAAAGGCAATGACTATCTTGCCATTAGTAACAAAGATGCAAAAATATATATTTTTTTTTTTTTTTTAGCTACTGAGCAAAGTCCAAAGCAGCTTAGTGGCAACCTGTGCTCATTTTGAGAGCCTAACATCAGGTTATTAAAAACAGCACACAGTTAGGGAAACATACCGCTGTTCGGCAGTTTTAAATGTAATCCCTTCTCCTCCACCGTCCCTTTTTCCCATTCCCTGCTCTGCACGCATGGAGCAACAAGCCACACACAGACATGCAGGGCACGAGGTCTCCAGAGATGCCTTTTCTGGAGTTGCTCTTTTATATGAAAATGGATTTTCCCCAAGAGGTAGCAGTTTGCTTTGACCCACAGGATAACAGGTATTTTCAGAAAAACAAGTAATTCTTATCCCAAACACTACCAGGCTTCTAAATTCTCCTGGCAGCAAAGGAACTAGGGTTCCACAGCAAACCCTCTGCCCACATTTGCTCGGTCCATCAGATGGCATCAGACCCAGGCAGGTTATCGTAACCCTGCTGCAGGAGGCGGCAGTGCTGCCCCGGCCCCACGCACAGGCAGCTGATGTGTGTGTCCTGGGTGGCTGTGGGTCACAGCCCACCCATGGGTCCTTGTCGCCTCCACAGAGAAGCCTGGCAGTGACGAGAGAGGACCTTGCCTTATGGAAAGAGGACTACACCACACTCAGAGCCGAATTGACCAAGATGACCATGGCGCACACTGAGCTCGAGAACAGCTTCCACGTTCTGCAGAGCAAACTGCAGGTACGTTAGTTCCCCGCAGGAACAGCATCCACAGGAGTTCGCGTTATCCAGTTTGCAAGCAGGGGAGCCCCCAGGTTGAGATCACTATACCATAAATCCCGTTGGATGAAGCACAGCAGTTACGCACGCAACCTGGTTCTCAGCTCAGGCTGCCTTTATTGCCAGAAAGCTGGCTGATGCTGCGTGCTCGCATGCCCACGGCACGGTGCCAGGGCTGGGGCTGATGGCGGGCATCTTCTCGCCCCCAGCGAGCGGACACGCAGAACGAGCAGCTCCGCCAGGCCCTGCACAGCCTGCAGAGCGAGCACACTGCGCTCCACCAGCGAGCCAGCGCCTTGCAGGAGGACAACGACCTGAAGGCAGAGCACATCAGCACCATCGAAGGTATCGTGTGCGGGGGAACGGTGCAGGGGTCTATCCTCCAAACGAACAGAGGACATAAGGAAAATAGTCTTAAAATCCTGGTCCTGAAAGCCAGGCAGACACACGTACAAAAGACTCTCTCTGAATATGCTGCGGATCTTGGCTTGCCGAGGAAGCCTCTGGTTTCCAAAGGGCTCCTAAAGTCATTTCCAACTAGATTAAAGGACTTCAGAGAAGTGAAGTGACTTTTCTAGAAGAAAGGATGGAATGAGAGACCTGAAAAAAAAAAATCAAAGATGAGTCCTCAGCTTTGACGAGGACTCTTGCATCCTTGTCAGGCCCATCGAACACAGCAATGCAAGCCCGCACAGGCGGTGGGGCATTGCCTGTTACTGTCTGAGGAGCTGCTGCACGGTGGTGGATATTACCAGCGTGTAAATCTGAGCTAACAGTGTCTTAAAGTACCAATTCGGGTAGAGGCAAGGAAACTCACACATACTTCACGTGGCTATTTTAAAACACAATTAAGGAAGACTAAAAGGGTGGCAGTTCTATTTTCATAACAGGTCTCACACCAACAGCTTTAAAATAAACCATAAATTAATAGAATGTAAGCTACACTAGATAAAGCTATGAAAACCGAAAGGGCCATTAACAGCTAAAAATCATGTCCCCTCAGAGAAGGAAGTTCAGCGTAGCCAACAATATCCACTCTGCTTAACACACACGAAGAAAGGCAAAGTTGCCATCCTTGCATAAAATGCACAGAGATTTGCATCAACCTTGATTTTCTTTTTATCATTATGTCAGATAAATTGCAAAAAGAACAAAATCAGAAGGTAACGCTGGAGGCAACAATCGGCCATTTGCACAGTAAGTGACACAAAAAAGTGCAACATAAGAGATCCGCGTTAGCGCTGTGGATGGTAACCATGGCTTTTCGTGTTCACAGATTTCATACAGAACCAGATCAACAAACAGAAGACCCAGGAGATGATGGTGCAAAGGAAAGGTCAGCAAACTTTGTAACCTAGCACTCCTCTCACTGGATACAGGAACGTTAGACCTGACTCTAGGAGAAGCCTACACTGGTTTAGAATAAAGGATTATTTTAAAGCTGCACAAAGCGAGTTATTATGTTTTGCTAGTTAACATTAAATGTAAGTGTATTTATGATGGCAAACACTTTAAAAAATAAATGGATTTCAGTGCAAATTCTACTGCAGCGGCTATGCCATTTTTTTCCCTGAGCAAAATACATTCCAGTTTATAATTGCAACTACAGCTGTACTTGGAAAAAAAAGTAGTAAAAGGCATTTTAACTCTCCTTCCCTTCCATTTCTGGCAACTACTTATAAATATTCTTCTAAAGATGATTAACTTGTAGCTACAGCAGAGGCAGGCCCACGATAACTAACTCAGCTCCTGTGTCCTCTGCTGTGTACATAGCACACAAATATTATCTTTAAACTGTGCTGAGTAAACAAGATCTAAAGCAAACTGAAAGCCGGGACCTGTTTCTCATCAGAAGCCTGACTGTTTTCTAGACCAGGTTTTCACCACGCAGACCCCACCTCTCACTCCTGCCAAGGAAAAACAAAACGCTCTGTTAGAGCAGCCCGAGGAGGAGGAGGGAGAAGAAAGTCTGAAAGAAGAGATGCAGAAAAGGACATCCCAGCTTACAGCAAAGGAGAACGAGGTGAGGAAGTCACTGAATCACGGCTGGGACCAAGTTCCCTGCTGGGGAGCAAGCTGCTGATGTCAGTGCTTCAGCAGCAGCACAACACAGCACACCAAAACTCCTGGAAGTAACCCGAGCTTGGTATCTCTTGTAAGAATTCTCTCTGCTGAATTTTTATCCTGATACCAGCCTCTGCCAAACCCCAGCTGCAGTGTCCATGTGCAAGAGCAGGGCACCAGCAGCCTGGCACCCAGGGCTGCAGCAGCAGAGCCCTCTCCATACAAACCCATTTCTGCTCTCACAGACAGAAGAGCCTCAGCAGCCTCACAGGGAAAAGCCAAAGCCACACTTTAAGAGCCAAAGCCCTGGGCACAAAGGAAGGAGAGGAGGAGAAAAGGCTTGCAAATAACAGGAAGGGTCTGCTAACAAAAGCAACGCTCTTACAACTGGGCTGCAAAAAACTCCAAACCTTTCTGACCTCTTACATGCCTTTTCCCAACTAAAAGACCATTTCAGGATGCAAGACTGGCAGCACAGACTGTGCCCTCTGCCAACCAACAGCCCCACAGTTCTTACAGCAGTACTCAGATAGCAAGAATTTATAAAAAAAGGATTTATAACTTACTGTAGCAGAGCTTGGAGCCATGCAGGAGAAGAGCTTATCCTACTGACCTACACTGGTGAGCACAGCACCAGGCATCACCCAGCATCACCTGGGGAAGGGTTTTGTAAAGCACAATCACAGCAAAAGGAAACAGCTGGGGGCCCAGCTGCCCCCATGGCGGCGGCTCTCGCAGCCCCTCAGCACAGGCAGCCTCCGTCCACGGCTGCTGCGGCTACCGCGCCGCTCACCGCAAGGGCAGCAGGGTCTCACACTGCGTGGCCATTTAGACCAAAGGCGCTCCCTGGGTTTTGGGGTTGCGCAGCGCAGCCAAGGCACCTGTCCCGTGTGTTCCATGTCTCAGAGGGTTTCAAGGACTCTGCAGTTGCTTTTGCAGTCAGTGAAACGCAGGCTGAATTTCAGAATGAGAGGCAAACCCTGCCACGAGTTTGCACTCCAGGTCTTCTTCCTGACCTGCACGTTTCTATGGTCATAAAAATAACTATTGCTTCTTTCTCCCAGTGTGATGTGAAAGGTGGCAGCAAAGCCAACCAGGTCACGGGATGGTAACCGACCGGGCATCGCCTCCATCACCACATTCCCAGTAACACTGAGATCTGCTCTGTCCCCTATAGGTATATACGGGCATACAGGTAGCAGAAGTGAAAATCCCCCGTCACTGCAGTGCCCATGCACGGGCGAAGCGCTGCAGCCGCTGCGGGAGCCCTGCCACTCTCCGGTGCGTACAAGAGCGAGGGGATCCCTCTTGCTAACGGCCCCTCGCTCTGCTTGCAGTGCACGGAGCTGCGCTCGGAGCTGGAGGCCCTGAGCGAGGAGTACCGCTCCTGCCTGACCAGGCTGCGCCAGTGCCGGGACGAGCTCAACCACTTCCAGAGCAAGCAAGCAAAGGTGGGAGTCGTTCCTCGCCCCGACCCCCAGTGCTTTCAGACCGAGGCTGCAGATCAGTCTGGGAAAAATTCCCCCATTTATTTGTGCAGTGCGGAAAGATGAATGATATGTTTGCTAGGGATGAGATGAGAAGTTTCTTCCCCGCCAATTTCCTAGTAACACTTGCTCCCCCCTGCAGAGACGGCACAGTCACTGGATCCCTCTCCTGGTGGCAGTGATAGCAGTGGCCATAGCCACCTTCCTCGCAAGTTACAGACCATGAAGGACCTTCTCGATGACCGATCTCACTGCAGGAACTGACTTCTGCTTCACCAGCGGCAACGCGCCCTCGCCGCAGTGCACCGTCTGCTGTTTGGTACTTGCCTGTTTTCATATCCTGAGCTGGTCTCGCTCCAGACAAACTCCCGCGGCTCCAATAAACGCTGGGAGATCACTCCTTCCCGGGGCTGCTTTGGTTATTCTGTGTCAGTTGAAGGTTGCGCTGCCCAGTCCCTGCAGCACTGAGGGACAAAGCCACTCCAGCCACCACTGCCATGGCTCATGTGGGGCAGGAGGGACTGGGCAGCAAGGGTGAGGCATCCTATGCCCTTGGGATCCAGCCTCCCTGGTTTTCATGCCCAGAAGCTGAGAGGACAACAAAATTCTCTTCCTTTATTTATTGCCTCCCTAAATGGGAAGCATTCGACCCTGGACCATCTCTGCCGATACCTGACAAAGAAATCCATCTCAGGGAGTCTTTTTAGCACAGTCCCTTTGTACTCCCCCCGTGCACCACCTGTCCTCAGCAATTTTCCCACCTCCCACCGCCAGGCCCAGTTTGGCCCACCGCTCTTGGAGCCTGCCATGTGGCCATGCGTCCCCACAGCCACATCCACTTCCCTTTCAGTGCCAGCACCACGTTCATTCAACAGAGATGGGGGTTTTAAGCCCCTTTTGGAGCTGCACTGTGCAGGTTTTATGGTAGCGCTTGCCCCTCATTCAAGCGCAGGCTCAGCTACAAGGCAGTGCATGACACCACCTCGCACAAGTAGTAAATATGATATGGACCCTACAATGAACTTCACAAATTCAAAATACTGTGGTGGTCAAATTCTTTATTAATCCTCAGCTGTTCGCAGCAAATAAATATACCCTGACTTTACAAGGCACACTCTGCAGTCCAGGTGGAGGCTGCAGAGCAGCCCTGAGTGCGTACGTACACCCACACACTGGTCTTCCGGGCAGTATGCGTATTTGATCTGCAACTGGCCTATGAGGTTGGGGGCCTGAGATCGTCAAAATTCTTTCTTTGTTGCCCATGGTCCTCTTGAGAGCCTTGGTGGGCCACGCATACAGGAACGGCGTCTCTCACCTCAGTCCCTGATGCAAGTGAGAAATAGGCCAAAAGCTCTGAGTTTGTGTTTTACAAGGCAACCGCTGGAAGAGACACCACCTCGCTCAAAATGCAGAGATCTACAAAGTCATTCTGCACACTGAAGGCCTCCTTCAGCTCATCACACCAGGTGTCCAGCACCTCCTTCAGCTCCGCGCAGAGGCTCTCCGGGATGCTGAAGGAGTAGATCTGGACCCTGAGACCGTCCCTTATCCTGGGGCAGGAGGCCTGGACTGTGAACACCCTCAGCGGTGTCAGCGCCAGGCAGTTCTCAGCGCCTTCCTCCACGGAGAAGGCGTATGCGGCCGGGTAGCCCAGCAGCACCCCGACGATGGTGCAGAGGTTCCAGCCTGCTGGGACAACCTCGCTGTAGGACACGGGGCCAGTGGTGGTGGCCTCGGCGGCCCCTAGGTGGGCAAGGATGGTGGCAAGGTGGTCCTTGATGGCCTTGGCCTCCGCTGGCCCGCAGAGAGCCGGGCGCTGCCGCCCTGCTGAGACATCCATGAAGGGCGCAGGGCAGGTGCGCAGCACGGCCGCCAGCCTCCGCCGGGCCAGAGCCGGGTGCAGCAGCAGCAGGGCCGAGCCCTTCGCGCCCAGCAAGTGGAGGCGGCGCGGGGCCAGCCCGGCCTCCCTTAGCCGGGCCAGGTACCGCCGCAGCTCGGCGGGGCCCGCCGCGCCGCAGTCGTACAGCAGGGCCGGCTTCAGCCCCGCCGCCACCGCCAGCACCTCCCCGGCTAGCTGCAGGGCACGAACCGCCGGCAACCTCCACCGCCTTCCGGCCCCCAGCTCCTCCCGCGCCGCCGCCACCAGCCGCGGCACCGACAGGGCACTGCCCGCGGGGGCCTCCGCCTCGGCCGC
>VYZW01021028.1:262353-298867 GCA_013401315.1 Balaeniceps rex | reverse complement strand
CGGAGGAGGCCGATCCGCCCGGCCCGGGCGGAGCGGCCTTCCCGGGCGGGCCCGGGCCCGGTGGGAGCGGCCTCACGGGCAAGGAAGAGGCCGTTTAGGAGCAGGTCGCTGCCATGCCCCTCAGCCAGAGCCTGGGGAAGCACCGTGAGGAGGGCACAGCACAGAGCCATCCCCCAGCTTTCGGAGCTGCAGTATGAGCGCGCTTTCAGCTTCACGTGGCTTCTCGGAGTTTGGAGAGCTGTTTATTTTACATATATATGTGTGTGTACGTTGTCTGTGTACGCATACATACAAAAAAGCACACTGGAAGAAGTGTCAGCCTCCCAACTTGCAGCTACAGACCAGTTAAAGAGAGAAATAAAACTAGACAAGGTGATATTCTCCCGGCGGTTTTAATTGAGCACAGATTACTATCTTTTTTTCCCCTCGAATGCTCAAGCAGTTATATACAATGTATCAATAGCAGACTTAAAAAAAAATTACAGAATTGAAAATCTGATTTATACATATCGGTTGCTTAAGCAAACAGCTGAAAACAGCGAAGGAGCTAGAGATATTCCTGTAATTCCCTCTGTTTTAAACACTTCCACAACAAAGTACCATAGACTGCTGAAATTGAATCGGATGACCAGATTTACAGATTTTATTCAGATTTAGGCAAGGCACTCGTTAAGAAAGATTTTTCTGTATGTACAACAACATAAGAAGCCACGGGGCAAAGCAAAGCGTCTGTCACTGTGCCGGGAGCGGCTGCGCCATGTGCATGGTGGGGGCCTGCATCGGCCACCCCTCCTGGTGGTTCTGCAGCAAGCGATACAGCTGCTTCAGGTGAGCCACGATGTTGTCCTTGATGTCGGGCGTAGAGATCTGGAGCCGCACGCTGCCGCTGTCAAAGGAGCGCGTGAAGTCCCCAGAAAACATTTCGTAGATCATCCGGGCCACAACTGGAATGACCTGTTTAAGAAGAAGTCAGTTGTTTTAGCCTAACTGTCACACAGTAAGCTCCTGTTATTTTGCAGGAATCCCCTGCCCTGGGATGCACGGAATGGTTTCCACAATAACCTAAAGCGCACTCACAGACTGATGCTGTTTGGCACACAGAGCATTTGTATTTGGCGTGACAAAACCCTCCAGCCCTGTTGGGGTTTCCTGGCGTCAGTAACCACGACAGAGAAGAACAGGTCTCTGTTCTCCGTGGGCATCGATCCAGAGCCAGCGCACCAGCCCCAGCAAGGCTGGCACGTGTCACTTCAGAGCCTCAACTCCTACCTGAACCACAATCAGCTTCCTCTCCCTGGGTTTTCCATCAGGCCATTCTTCTCCAAAACAGAAGTAGATCTCATACGGCGGCTGTTTCTCAATTTGTCCTTTCTGATGGGCAATCAGCTCTAGGAAGAAAAGCAGAATGCTGCGGGGTTGTCCTCTTTCGGTTAGAAACACTCACCACATCCCACCTCATTATATCATCCCAGGTCTTACCTACACACTGTCCTTGGCCAGAGCCACCTCTTACACATACACAATTACAGCTTATTTCCTGAACCCAGAAGAGCCGCCTTTAACAGCAAGGCCCACCAGTGTTCTTCGGAGCATTAAATGAGTGCGCATTCACTTTCTTCTGATGTGCACCTGCTCCGTGGTCCACTGAAGGCAGGGAAGTGGTGGCCCCTACCCAGGCTCCATGCAAGAGCAAACTTACCAGCGCATCCAGGCTGAGCCCCAGAGCAGGCCACCCTTTCCAATAGTGCCACCAAGTGCCCAGACCAGTATCCAAAGCTATTTTCCAGAAGCAGAAGCTACCTACCGCTTAGGAACGTTTCCAGGCAGAAGAGTTTGACTTTCTTTTGCCTCTCAATCAAATTTGGTGTGGTGGAGGAAGGCGCGCAGGGACCAGACCAGTACACCTTGCACTGGCAGAGCCGGACAGCGTAGATGGCATGGCCACTGACCTCCAGGATCAGTCCTCTGTCCATAACATCCAGCAGCCGACTTGTGAAAATCTTCTGCCTTTCATTGGTGATTTGCTCTGTTCCTGGAAACTTTACTTGCTCCAAACTAATTGGCCCAAAGAGCTCTTCCTGGTCTGGCATAGGACCCAGCTCTCCGTAGAAAAGTCTGCATCCCTGCGGATTGCTTACAGTCGTCGTCGGCCCAGTCTCCTTTCCTCGATATTCAAACTTGATTTCTAGGTCTGTCACTGAAGAAGAAACTGTGAGTATGGCTTTTCCTGGACCTTTGCATGGACTGCATCAGCAGTACAGACACACCACGCAATCCATGCTACAGTCGCAGGGGTGTTAAAACTATACACAGTTCTCCACGCTAACAAGCAAACAGCCACAGGAAAAAAGTCAAAGCACTNAAAAAGTCTTTTTTTTTTTTTTTTTTTTTTTTTTTTTTTAAGTACAATGACAGAAGCACAACAAATCCATGTACATACTTGGGAGAGAGCTGATCCAGAGCTCAGGGCTGCTGAAGAAGTCATGCTGCAGCGCAGTTGGGGGCATTTCCATATCTAGAGGTTCATTCTTCGGCCACACAGCTTCAGGGCTGCAGTTTTCCACGCTGGCTGGAGCCATTGGAGAGTCTACAGAAAGGAAAACAATTCTTCAATAAACCAAGATTTTATTTCAAGCATGCACCGATTTACAAGCAAATACCTTCACTAACACATTAGTCTATGCCACCAACCATTGATATTAAGAAATGGAAATGTCTCTTGAATAGGGACATGCTGAGATTGATTCAATTCTTCCTCTTCTTCCTCATCAAGATCATTATCCTTTTCATCCCATGGAGCTGAGCCAGTGGAACCTGCAAACAAGCACATCCTTGTGGGTAGTTGATCAGTGTAAAGCACTGCAGTGCATTTCTTAAAAAAAAATAATGTAACCTTCATATTGGCTTTGCACAATATTGGAAATGTATTTGTGTAATTTCTGAATATAATTAAGGAAAAATCTGATCTGTACAACATGCTGTTCTCAGTTTAACATATAATTCTAGAAAGCTAAGGAAACAGATAAACTATCACCAACGTTGGACTGTTTAACAGAAAAGATACAACTGTGTACAGCTTTATTAATTTTAGTACAGGTACACTACAGCTCAGAATCCTCTTAGCTTAAAAGTACAAGCAGCTTGCACATGGCAGCTGCTTTCTGCTGCACACAAAGGCAGCTTGAGAGTTAATGCCGCGGAGGGAAAGGAACTCGCATTGGACCAACGCCTGCTCAGTAACCAGCCCTGTGTCAGCAAGGCCCTCACCTGGATTAATGATTGATCCCTGGGACTGCGGGATATCGCACACTTCATAAATTTTAATAGGATTCATGGGCACCTCCTTGGTGCCATCATACATCAAATTAAATTCCCGGCTTTTGTTAAGAGCACACCGGAGCTGGGCTTTCCACTTTGCAGGGTCTGGCTCATCGACTCCTTCCTGGTACTTTCCCGTTTCCACAGCCCATGCCTGGGGACAAAGTACACTGTGCTCAGTCCAGCCCTCTCAACAGAGCAGCTCTTATCAGAAATCAAACTTCCAAACAAATTCACTGTAAAATCCTTCTTTTGCAGAAGTCTCAACTACAGCTCTTCTGATAACGACGGAAATTCCTGCTTTAATAGCTTTTCCCATTAAAAGAAGGGGGAGAAAAAAAGATGTAAATCCAAATTTCCAAAAACCATTAGCAATTCAGAACGTGCATCTTCATACAAGTTAAGAAAGTATAAATTGTACAGGATTGTGCACTGAGTTGTTCTAGGTGTCTCAGGTTCAATACCAAAAGTCATTTTTGACAGCGAGCCATACCCTGTGTAGGAGGAATGGGCTCGGTCAAAATGGGAGTGGAAGAGCAGCCACAGACATGCAGCTGGCCCTCTCCCTCTCCGACCCCAAAATCAGACTATCAGTCCGAGATCCCTCCAAGGCAGAGGAGGTCAGAAATTCCTCAAAGGTGTGTAGGAGTTATAATGAATCCCTTGGGATAAGAACATTCAGGAGAGCGGTGATGAGTATTGGAAGTTTGTGGTGGACCTCTTAAGATTTATGTAACAGTATTTAATGGTTTGCTGCTAAGAACAAGCCAGCTACCACATCCTAAACCAAGCAGATAAAACAAATAGCAGCAATCTTACAGAGTCCATGCAATCAGACATTGTCTGGCCTTTGGTGGTCAGAAAGGGTTAAAGAACTCAACACCGTTTCAGGCAGTGCCAAGCTTGGCATCCAGGTGCACAAAGTGGCTTTTCTGAGGTCAAAGAAATAGGACAAAATGTGCCTGGAAACAGCTACCGAGATGCCTATCCAGCTCCTGGGCCAACAATTCAACCCTTTGTCTCTGTTTAAGAGCCGTGGGTATAGCGGAGTTCTCCCCTCCCTCACCTTGAAGATGGTGTTCTCCTCCTCGTGCTGCGGGCTGTGCCGAGTTGCGTGCTTCCAGGGGATCTGAAACCGCTTCGCTTCTCGGTTTAGCCAGATAAGGCCGGGATACATACCGCTATCTACCTGGGCTACCAGCCACGGCTTCAAGCGGACTCTTCGCGGGTGTAACGCCATTGTCTACAAAAGACAGGGATAATAGTAGACCAACTGCTAAAGGTTAGTTGAGACTCATATGCTTTAAAAACAAAATTAATTTCATGAAAAAGGACCCTATGCCATGTTACTGATATTGTTTGTTATGTTACTGCACATTGAAACCACTAATTCAGATTCAGCTAGATGACTCTTCTGCCAGGGGGAGTTACAAACACATCCCTAAGTGGGGGCCATAACTGTTACAAGGACAACAACTCACTATTAAATATTCCAGTAAGCAGAGACAGCGCGTTATTTGTGTTAACTGAGCACACGGAGGGCGAGCCCCAATCAAACCTGAGCTGTAAACGCTGTGCAGGAGATAAAGCCACAAACAAGCCACAGCAAGAACAGGCAGCAGAATTTCAAAAGCCTTCACGTACGCCTTAGCGGAGGGGCCTATCTGATCTAGTTCTTCTTCAGTCTTCTTCAGACTTGCACCCAGGAGGAGAAAAAACTAACATGCGCTGAACCAGAGGCTTTTGTCCCGCTTGACGTAAAGGTGGAAGCATCAGGCTGAAGCAGAGGGGGCTGTTTCATCAGACAGACGTTCCTCTGAAAGTCATTTCATGAACGCTGTGAATGCAGTACAATCGTTTGCAAACATCGCTGACCTATAATAACCAGGATGTTTATCCAGAAGGACATGAACTGCAAGTCTGCCTGCACTCGTGCTAAAAATGTTGACTTAATGTTTAGGTTTTTTTAAAAAAACAATGCTGCAGTTAACTGATCAAATCTGTTGTTGTTTAAGTAGCCGCATGTTGCTACTACGTTTCCAACCAAGCAACAGTATTTTTCTTGTGCAGAACAGATACAAAGCCAAACAAACAAAACTAACGACTGTCCCTCTGCAGGAAAAGACAGCATTTGGTATCTTTAGATTTTGGGAGGGGATTTTTATGCTACATGTGTGCTTGGAAGGTGTATCTCCCATATTCATTTGTAGATCTTGAAACAGACGTGAGAAGTGACAAATATTCCCATTAATAAAGCAGTTACAGGGTAAGTAAAACCTTTGCCATAAGCTCTGAATACTGCTGCAGGAGGCAAAATGTATCTAGTAGCAGAGATAGAGGAGATGAAAAAATCCTGTCCAAGAACTAGTCTAGAAGCAGGTTTTATTTGTTCAAATACCTGCAGATCCCATTCAGATGCAAGTGTTCACACAAAATGAATCTGAACACAACTTATTTTATCTGTTAAGCAAAGAAAATGTTCAGATTCAATTGCAAATCATCTTTAAATAATAGTTTGAAAGTGTTCTTCAGCAAGGACCTGGGGACGTTAGGAGGCTGTTTCCCAGGAGCTGCAAAGGATCAGAAAGCAATCATCAAAATCATTTTTGTGCTTCTGAAACTCTGCTGTATTAGTTATCCATGTTGAAAATCCTATCAGAATTAAACTTTCAGTAGTGTGTTTGCAAAGACACAAAGTCCAGGTTAATCCTGGACTTAGAATTGAGACCAAACCGAGGTATCGATTTCCCTTGCAAAGGAAAAAAAAATGACTTCTCATTGTAACAAAGAAATCCTAACTAAAGCTTGTTTCCAAAATCTCTTTTACACTTAACTTTACAACCGGTCCCCTCTGCTTCTAATAACATACGCTGTGTACACACACATCTGAATTTTCCAAGAGTAAATTCAAACCCACAGACCAGGGAGAAAAATTCATGCTTCTCTCAAACAAAATACATTGGGTCACATGGAGGGTGCGCTGGCGCTGCCCTATTAGGTTTGAATTGTCCCACGGATCACAGACAGCGTCTGTCAATATGCGACATTACAATGCTTTATGACCTGTTATCACCAATGACTTGTTGACACAATAACTGAGAGCAAATCAACTTGAATCCCATTGCTCGGCTCAGACAGTGAGTCAGCCTCTTACAGCCTTCAACTTCGATCCAGGGGACCCCAGGCTGCCAGAAGCTGCTCCCGCTCCAAGAGCTGCAAGGGTGAGCTCAGGGAACACCTTCACACTGTTAATTGGATTTGCCAAGGGAGGCTTGGCCCTCACTCAAGACTCCTCGATGCACATACACAGGAATCCTCCGGTTTGTTTTATCCCCACTCAAACTGGCTGGTGTGGCAGGGGTAATGAGCATATCCCTGTGCTGCTAATGCATCTCTGGTCAGTGATGTAATTATTCCCTGCACCTCAATAATTATCGAGTCACGCATTTTCCCTTGGAGGGGAGACATTCACCCCAACAACTCAAGCAAACTCGGGAACGAGCAGGCATCCTGCAGCCACTTCCCTGACGGCCGCAGACAAGTGACCAAGGTCAGGACAGCCCCAGTGGTGACTCTCGGGGCTCCGGCGTGGTGCCAGCCAGTGTAACAACACACAGCGCACCAGGAAAATGCGACCTGAAGCTGGTCTCAGCCTTGCTGCACAGATGCTTTCGCTCTCCACCTGCACACCCAAGTGTATTCCGTGCTCCTGCTCCACCCCGTTCACAAAGCCTCTAAAGAAATCCTTGCAGCGATACCACAGACCTCGTTCCTTGCTCATTACCTTTGTTTGATTACATTATCCTCTATTTCATGGATTTATATTCATTTTTTCAAAGACAAGTGGCTCAACACTTAACATTAGTATTCCCACAGAGAAACAAGCTGAATTTTCATCCAAGTGTCTGACACTTAATCACCGCCCCACATGGGGAACCTATAGCTTCAGAGATCCGTACGTCACCTTTCTTACAGCCACCCTTCTTACAGCCACGCGTGCTCCCCTGCCCTGTGCAGGGCGAGCAACACACCTTGAGCACAATTAACTCTTACAACTCACGGTCCCTGTGCCCCAATCTGGTAACCTCAGCCCTCTGCCATGCCTGGACAGCCCGTGAAGCTGTAAGGGGCATGGGTTGTTACAGGTAGTTTGGGTTCTCGGGGTGGTAACAGCCGTGGTACGAAAACCGCTGTCAGGGAATGGGGGGGGGGGGCAAATATTACCCTTGCCCTAACTCTGGGCCTCGGCTTACGCCAACTCGAAAGACGTAGCCTAGGGCTAATACAGCACACGCCGCCGGAGCAGATGGGGAAGGGAGCCATGAATGGGCATTTTCAGCGGGCTTTACCCTCCCGGCTGCCTCCGGACCGGGGCGACCCCCGCCCCGCCCGCCTTTCCAGCCCGGGCCGGGACGCTCCTGCCGGCCCCGAACCCTCCCACGGACACCCGCGTGTCCCGCGGGCAGCCCCGCGCAGGCCGGGCCCCTGCCGCCCCGCGTGTTTTGCGGTTCAAACCAAACTCCCCCGCCACCGAGCCCGCTCCGCCGGCAGCGGCGAGGAAGCGCCCCACGCGGAACGGGGCTTCGCGAAGGGCCGCGCGGATCCGTGGGGCGCGGCGGCCGGGTCGGGTCGNCCGCTCCGCTCCCCTCCGCGCCCGCGGCGGTGGGCTCCGCTCCGCTCCGCTCCCGTCCCCCCGGAGGTCTGACGGGCCAGCGGAGCGTCCGCGCCCCCGTCGTTTTACCACGTCTCTTTTCTTTTCCAGTGGAATATTTAGGAACGAAAACGGACCAGAAAGCGCCTCTTTTCTTCGCAGCTCGAAGCGTATTTGGCCCAGCCAATCCTTAGCGCGGAACAAAGACAAAACTTAAAGTTAGCTATGGTGACCGCAGAGCCGCGGGCGCGCAGTTCTCCCCGGGAAGCCTAAAAATGTTCCCCTCCACCTCCATCCCCGCCCGCACACCCACCTTTGGCTGCGAGGGGGCTCCGCAGCATCTCCCCTCCGGCCCGGCCGCAGCCTCCCACCCGATCTCCGCCAGCCGCGCGTTTCATTTCTTTTCCTCGTAGGTGGGGAACCGTGACTCAGTGGTGAATCCTGGTTTCAAGAGATCATACAATACTTTACTATTCAGTTTCAATGAAGCAGAAAAAACCAGTGGGAATTCCCCTTCTCCTTGCCATCATGAACACTATGGCTAGTGCTGAATCCTGATTTTGGAAAAGCTGACTTGCATCCAAAGCTCAATCCTACGCCAAGACTTTGGAACTATGCAAAATTCTTAAAATCTTCACACAGAGAAAATTTAATTCTGCATTTTTCTTGGACAGTTTGCCTTGCAAGGTAAATATTTCAGGCTTCATTCATCACTGAAATGTAGCCACTCAGAGGTAACATTTAGCAGGAATTTGTCAGCATATAATAAAATTTTTCTGGCAATAAGCAAAAGACAATAGGAGACACTCGAAGGTTAGCGTTTTCTTTGTGGGATAGCACTGCAATGGTGGATTTTAGATGCGTTTGTTGTACCTGACCATTTTTGACACGCGAAACAAGGGACAGCTGCTCCTGTAATAATACCTTCTACCGTGGTGTTATTCCTTCTGTATGTGCAACGGTATGGCAAATTTGGTGAGCAACTGAGAAGAGATGCACAGAGACATTGGGCTGAACTCCCAGCCAAAGTATGAAGGATCTTTGATCTTTCGTCAAACGGGCTAGCACAAAAGCTGCCGTTCATCCTCCCTGCATTCCTCCTGTCCACGTGTCTGTCCTGCCTGGCGACGGGTAAATTTAAGGATGCTTCAGGCTTGCTTTCCTTTGTGGTCTGACGCTTGGGGAGCTTTGGAAGCAGACACCAACAGTGATGCTGCATGCTCCCCCACACGCCCCAGGCTGCCTGTGACAGAGGGGCTGGGAGCAGCCCTGGGCAGGGCTTTGCTCTTCCCAGGCCCACTGCAAGGACACCTGAGATTGCCCAACCCACGAGAGGGGTCCTAGGTCAGGTCAGGGCTGGGGTATTTAAAACAATGGAGCAATGCAGCAAAACGACTAGGCAAGGGCCACTCCAGCGTGGGCGAAGGATCTAGTCTTGCCTCCAGTTTCACTGAAGTTGGTCCTCTCGCACCAGGCAGCTGTGCCTGCCTGCACCCTGCCGCCTTAGGTACAGCCTCTGCTGCCTTCACCGAGTGGTAACGCAGATGCCAAACAAATGAGTCTTCCCAGCCCTCTGCAGGGTTTGGTTTTTCTTTTTCTTCTCTCGAGTTTCTACCAGCCTCTGCTGAAGCATGTGGCAGCATGTCGTGTTAGTGTACTGACAGGAAATAAGCTGCCTTTTTCCATGCTCTTGGCTGGGAACCTCTGCAGCTTTTGAGCTGTATAGGTGATAATCTAGGGATAGCTCATTAGGCAGGACACGTAATCAGATGTTACCTGTTTGCAACTAATCATCCAAAGGGTTCGCTCTGACATGATACATAGAGCATTGATCCTAACCCTTCAGGCAGCCTAAATAGCACCAACCTCTTTATTATAGTGTTTTCTAGAAATCATTCTTTTTATTTTTAGTTCGCTCTGCTTATATTTACCTCTACCTGCATCTTTTTTTCAAATCAAACTAAGAAATCCTTTGGCTGATAAACTGTCACTTCATGAAGTGACACTGTACCGGCTGAGAGACAGCAGCTCTGTCAGTACAGTCTGCAGAGCACACACTTTGGACAATGAGAGTATATGCAGAGGAATTTTCATACCAGGAGCTATGGGATTTAATTTATTTCAGTGCCAAATTAACATCAGTACTTTTATCACCACGATTGTATGTCATGACATACATGCTGCAATAGCACCAGCTAGCCTTTGTAACCCAGGTCTCTTGCAGTCCTTTGTTCCTAGCTGGGAAAGATTGTAGTCATCAAAACAAAGGGGAACCATTTTCTCTCCTGGGAACAGATCACCAAGTTCCCATAAGGCAAAACAAAATTATGCAACGAGGCAAGACAATGTCCTGGGCATGTGGAGTCTTGTTGCGTGCTCTCAGCACTCACATTCCAGCATGCAGCCTCGGTGCAGGAGAGCAGCATGAAATGGTGGAAGGCTTCACACCAGCGTGTGCAGAACTCCCCAGCTGTGCTGCAGGAAAAACTGCAATGAGCCCTCCCCACCCCGTCCCAGCAGCAGCACCTCTACTTCTTGAAAGCTGTTTGTGACCCAGAGAGAGAACCCATGCCCCCACCAGATATTAGCCAAGATGATTCAAGAAATATCATTGAAGGGAAAAGCTATTTCTTTACATGGTACACATAGCAGAGCACAGGGACATGGAGAATGCAACAGAACTGTTTTATAAATACCTCAGTGACTGCAGCTGCCCAAGACTTCTTTCTAGTAGGTCTAGCTCAGGGACAAATGCTGGGGGATCGGTCCAGTATAAATTTTTTTGATGAGCCAGACCTCAAGCTGCTCTGCAACAGACAAGTTATCTTAGAGTTAGCGGCTGAAGTTTGTCTGAAGCATTTACAAAGTGAAGGATTGAGTTTATTAATTCTGTTGCATTCTTCTAGGCACAAAGATAGACAAACAGGATTCCTCCACACTATTAGATAAAAATACACTTTTTCATTAAAAGACAGCAGTCTTAACCTTTCTGGCAACTTTTCTGGTTCTTCCAATCTGTCTCCATACTTCTACTGTATTGCCTATACCCTCTTCTTGCTTACAATGCTGAAGTGAAACCATGCATTGCCTGGGCATCTTTATGTACAGAGTGCAAAGTTATGCCATACTCCTGCAAATCTATGTGCATATATGTCAGCACATGCAGTACCACCAATGGGCTACTTACAGGTGTGAGTAGATTCAGAGCAAGCTCTATTCTTACAGTGGAGTATGAATTGCTGTACTGTTCTGCAGTATTAAATTTTAGACTGATTTTGACCAGTGTTTTTCCGTATGAGAAATTCTTCTTTCTAAACCAATGAAAAAAAAAATGTTCAAAAAAAAAAAAAATGAACAGCTTAAATCCTTGTGGGCCTTACTGTTATTATAATGAAGAATCTCTTGTTTCCTATTATTGCTGCCCCAATCCTCTTAAAAGAGGAATCCTATCTGGATGTGCAGGCTGGCTCAGACACATTTATAGCTACAGGTCATTTCTTTCCATCTGACACAGATGATGGCTGGATTCAGAACACCTGGTATGATATGGATAAAAGCTGGCGGCTCCAGTAAGAGAAGAAAAGAGCAGTAGGTGGCCTGTAGAGAGGAGGGCTTGACCTCTGGTGGATGGTGACTGGGAGCTGTGTGCTACCAGGCTGTGGTGAGCAGCTCCAGAACAGAGGGAGGTCAGAGGTAGAGCTGTGTTGTACCTGTAATAAAAGTGGTAAGCAATGTTCAGTAGTAAGGGTGAGCAGGAGAAGTACTTCAATGGAAAAAGGCATGAAAGGGGGAAGGGGAATAAGGAGAACCCAATGTTTTAAAAAATAGGGAAATAGAGTATTAAAGTGTTCCTGTTATTTTTAACTGAGAGTTTTAAGAATGAACTGTGAAAATAAGAGAAATACTCACATTTGTATCTGTGTGCATTTACAAGTTCTCACAATTATTTTGTATAGAGTAAAGCCTATAATAGGCATTCAATTAACTTTATGCATTAACAGGTTTTTTTATGTGAGTGGTGTTAGTTGTGTGTGCTTATTTTGTCAGGATTTGCTCTCTGTAACTGTTGTTTGGTAATGTGCCCTATTGCACTGAACCATTGCATATCCCCCACCAGCAGGTGCTATGTGCCAGTATTGGGAAACTAATGTTAGGGAAGTTCATTTTACAATCCCCCCCTTTTTTTTCCCCCCTATAAAAACTACAGTAAAATGAGTGGGGTTGTGTGTAAAGGGAACCTCAGCTCCTAAATTCTTTGACATGAAAGTATAAATGTGCAGAAGGACCCTGAGCGTCTGGAGTCTGCTCCTAAATAGGGCACAGCTCGGAGCATCTGAAGGTCTCTGTGACTCATAGGTGGGAATCTCCTAATGATCTTAGTTATTTTTATACATGCCTGATACCACACGTTATACTGCCCTAATGCAGAGAAGCAACTCTATGATCACCAAGCAAGCACACAAAGCTGTGGTGGTGAAAACCATAGGAGAGAAAGAGGAAGAAGAAAGTAAAACACAAAAAGAAGGTGAAATAGCAAGATGCAATATTAACATCAAACAAAGGCATAAGACAGCAAGAAGAAAAAGAACAAAGAAAAAGCAACTAAAAGTAATAAAAGGACAATACAAGCAAAGGACTTTGGCAGGGTTTTCCTTTTGTTCCTTCTTTTCTAGTCTTGCTTTACAGAGCAAGATGGGACAGCAGTTCACCAATGCCGAAGGGGAGCAAACAGAGATTGATGTTGCTGAATTGCAGGAATGGTATAAGAAATTTGTGGTTGAATGTCCTAGTGGGACCCTCTTCATGCATGAATTCAAGCGGTTCTTCGGGGTCCAGGATAACCGCGAAGCAGCAGAGTATATTGAAAACATGTTCAGAGCTTTTGATAAGAATGGGGTAAGTGGTGATGAATTTTTACAACTGTTTGTCTAATAATTTGCACCTCTTCCTTCTGTAATTTGGAGGTGTTTTGGTGCAGTTCCCACCCTTGTTACTGTGCTTCATGAGACTAAGGCAAGGGTGATGGACCTGCTAGGGCAGGAGGAGCACATGCTGCACCACTCTGTATGGGCTGGTATGGATTTATCCTCTCATAAATCTGTACGTGAATTAAGGACAGAATGTGCCCTTAAGGAGGGACTAAGGATGCATTAAAAGGTTGAAATTTAGGCAGTTGCATTTTGAGACAGTATTTTTGAAAGATCCTCAAATAGCCAAGGTTGCTACATGGAAAAAAATATTTATCTGTTATGATAGAAGGGAAATTATAGTAAAGTCCTACTCAGGCTTGCTATACATTGGAGGAAGTGTATATATACAGTATGAACAGGTGGCATGTAACAAAATATTGATTTTAGCTGCTCAAAAGCTAAGGAATGCTGAGCAATTCAGACATTCTGGTTTTGATTCCCTTTTCTGCATTTGTCATCAGACACCTGGGAAAAGTGGGCTTTCTGGTTTAGTCGCAGTTCACACATACCCATGTATTGGTGCAAAAGACAGCATAATACTAACCTGCGATATTTTAGATAGTTAAAAGAAATGTAATACAGTTGCCTTTCTCATCTCAAAATAGGTAATGGTTCAGGTTTTTTCCTGAAGATTTGATCATATTCAAAGTAGGGGGTTGTTTGCTATATATCAATATAGGAAAAAGGGGGACAAGTCCGTCATCTCAGACTTACCAATTTCCCTTAAGCTTCCTTTGAAACCAGTCGCAAAATCATGTTGAGGTGTCAACAAAAGTCAGTTTGAGAGGGAGGGTAAAAAAGCTATGGTAAATGTGGGCAGGTCGGACTTGTCTCAGAATTTGAAGTTGGCAAACCCCAAATTCCTGCAAAAACTGAAGGCCCAGGTCCAAATTCTGTTATGAAAGCTGTGCAGAAAGGGTTGCAGAGCAAATGGTGTGTGTAAAAGGCAAAGTCCCATTCCTAGTTTATAGGCGTTTTCCTATAAGAATGAAAATCCTTTTTTAAGGGGTGCTGGTACTTGCATATATTAAGAACACTAAATTAGGCCTAGATTCATGTGTTTGCTTAAATATGCCCATGGTATGTAATGAGTTGAGCAGGACCTGACAATCTAAAGGATTATTAGTAATATGGTAAGAAAATAAAACCACTTCCTCAATTGTCTTTTTATGCTTGCTGGCCTTGGAAGTCCAGTAGCAGCAGGTTTTGCTCCCAGTTCCTGCAGAGCGCTTCAGTGCCCACAGCAGAGTGTGTGGGGAGGAGATAACGTAGCCCAGATCTTCCAGGGGGTTTTGCTGCCTGGGTGGGGAGGGCTGCAAGGTGGCATGGGGCCCTGGCTCAGCCCTGGGATGGTGTGGATCTGCATGAGGGCCATCTGCTGGAGGCTGCCGAGGGAGCCCTGCATCCCTTCGTGGTCTCTGAAATTTTTAGGAGGATGAACACCTGATGTAAATCCTTTATTGCGGGTGTTCTTGCTGCCTCCTTCTGAATGGTGACATTTTTATTGTCTGTCTTCCTTAGATGAATCAAGATCAAACAAGGGGGAAGGATGGATGAAAGGGGTAATGGTTGGGTGCTGGTCTCATTGGTGAAGCAGCTGAGATTCTCGAGAATGGCAATCCCCTCCCAAAAAGTCAGTGCCTCCTGCACTGACCGTCATCTGCCTCCCCATCCTCTGTGTAATCCATGTTGTCTTGGGGTATTTAAATTGCTCATTTCTGGAGGCCTGGCAGATGTCCTCCCTTATTGTACTGTAGGAAAACTGCTTTGCTCTCCACTGTCACTCCTTGGGAACTTGCCCTTGGTGCAGAGGGGTATGGCTGTACTTGCTGATGGTCTTGGACTGTCACAAGTCTTCTATAAAGTGGAAAATAAATAGCTGTCCCATGGAGTATCTTCTTGGCAGATTTTTTATCTAGGTTTGTAAGCAGTTTTCTATTCACTATACCCAGCTGAGTGCCATTCAGCTGCTCTTCTGTTTTCCCAGGATAACACCATTGATTTTCTGGAATATGTAGCTGCCTTGAATCTTGTTTTACGAGGAAAACTGGAACACAAGCTGAGGTGGACATTCAAAGTATATGACAAGGATGGGAATGGCTGCATAGATAAACCTGAGCTGCTGGAAATTGTTGAGGTAAGTAGGCATTGCCTAATCGCTTATTTAAGCAATCACAGTTCTTTGGCAATGTAATGATGTGTATGGGTTTTGTGATAATCAGGTTTCAAGGCAGCTGTGGGCAGTGATGAAGTGAAAATGCCTGACCTTGGTGAAAGGGTCATGTGCTCAGTGGGTTGGTGGAGCCTGATGGGGTGGCTGAGGGACCAGTTAAACCCACTACTGGCAGCCTGGCACTGCTGCTGAAGCTGTCCAGAAATGCAGCATCTGGGTGCTGTTGAGGCATTCCTGTATCTCTGCTCTGCCTTTCCTTTCAACCTTTTTACACCAAGATTCATTGCACCGGCCAGTGGAAGAGGGTTTCACCCTGTGCCCCTTACAGGAGCCAAGTCTCCTGCCTGAGTAGCTGGTGAGAATACACTGAGAGGCACAAATTAGCACAGAAATCCCTTTTGTAATTATTCCTTTCTGGGTTTCTGTTATGTTCTGCACATAGCTTTATTTAGTGACTGTGTGAAGGTGTGAGAGGAGGCGTGGGGCTTAGCAGACAGTCAGGCACAGGGTACCTGGGTCCTTACTTTAGGTAAATATCTTGGTGGTTGTACTAGGGTCACCCCTGCGCCACAGGAGCTGATACCCTTGCACAGCAGTACTTGTGAGGCTTAATCAATGGTTATCAAACATTTTAGGATCTTAGGTGAAATGCAATGTCAAGAAAACATCAGAAATGGAATCTGTGGAAAGCAGGTCCTTTTGGCTGGAAGGTGTGACCAAGTGCGGACAGTGTCAGAGAGCACCTGGGGTGCCTGTCTGGGGCAGCTGCAATTATAGCTTTGAGGTCAGGCAGGAATTGGCCAGAGCTGTGTTAGGCCATTGCTAATCCCTTCTCTGGGAAGACTTCAGACAAAACCCTTCAGCCTAAGGAGTAAAGTTAATGATGAACAGGTGGCTGTCATGGGAGGAATAGATAAAATCTGCCCCTTTCCCATGACAAAGTGTAACAGAAAGTATGGGTCAAAATATGTGCTAATACAGGTTTGATCTTGCAGCTTGGGCACTAGTTCCCTGGGAGACAGGGCTGGGTGAGTCCAGATGTGCCTGGCCTCAGATGTTAGGAAAAAATCATACTCAAAAGTCAGATGATATGAAACCCTTGCCTTGTTCTTTGCAAAGGAACCCTGAGGTCTGACCAATATGTGCAAGGAAAATAGGAGGGCAGCAGCTTCAAAGAGCAAATGAAGTAATCCGCAGTGTGTGTGAGCGTAAGGTCGGAGGTTTCATTAAAGGTCTGAGGCTGTTGAGTGGCAGATCTTTCCAGAAAGGTTAAAACCACAGTCTTTGTAAAAGACCTTTACACTGTTGGGAAGATAATGGAGTTCACCACTGCTTTTCATTTTCCAGTTCTTGTCCTAATCTGTGAACTTCTTTTCAGTCTATCTACAAGCTGAAGAAAGTATGTCGGTCGGAGGTGGAGGAGAGGACTCCATTGCTCACGCCGGAGGAGGTTGTGGACAGGATATTTCAGTTAGTGGATGAGAATGGGGATGGTAAGTGATCGATGGCTCAGATTGCATTCGTGCGTAAGGAGAAGTTATCTGTGCTGGGCAGGCGAGCTTTAATTACGCCTATCAAGAAATCACTTAGGACTATTATGTTACTCATGTTAGACACGTTGGGTTTGGTTCTGGTCTGTTTGTTAGAATCAAGAGTAACTTGGTGCAGCAGGAGGAAATAATTTTCATTGTTATTTTAATGTAAAATACAGAGGGGTCACTATTCTGTCTGGATTTTGATGCCACGCAGATCGCATCCTCTGAAAGCCCCCAGTAGCCAGAGTGCAGGTCACTGTCCCAGCACAAATAGCCTGAGTAAAGACAGTGGCTCCGGTCAAATTGGAGCTTGTAGAATCAGACTTGCAATCCTCCTGGAGAAGCATGTGTAAGCTAATGCTACGTTTCACGTTAGCCGATGGGATGGGGTAGGTGTGAATGCATTGGACTACAGCGTGGTGGTTTGTCCTTCAGCTAGCTGGCCTAAACTGCATGGGAAATGCTTTTGTCTTATTAGCATATTTTCTGAAACATAGATGGTTTTTACTTCCTGCCTTCCTCTTGTCTTATCTGTCATGTTTTGTCTCCCTGTCTTGTGTCCTCCTCATCTCACACACAGGGCAGTTGTCTCTTGACGAGTTCATTGATGGGGCCAGGAAAGACAAGTGGGTGATGAAGATGTTGCAAATGGATGTAAACCCTGGGGGATGGATCTCTGAGCAGAGAAGAAAGAGTGCTTTGTTTTGAGAAAATTCAGTTTTGATACAGCTGAAAATGGGATGCTGACTACAACTGTGGCTCTCTTGCTCCAGGGTGGTGGTGGCTTTCCTTTTTAATATAATATCAGCATCCAGATGAAAACTTCAGTGGTTTAAGAAGCCATATCTCAATCTAAAACCCACGTGTTGCATACTGCTGGTACCCAGAGACTATTTTTGGCCCATGAATAAGTCTTTCTGTGTACACAATACTGTGTTTGCCAGCTCTGGTTTTTGGTTACACCCCAAGGAACAAACTTTGTGGCTTCCTGCAGTGCATCCCTGGTCAGGGTTTTATTCTGATGGCAGACAGGATCGGGAAGTGAGAAACCCTGACGCAGTGGTACTGTCTCCAGTGCAGATGAGTGTTTGCATCATTCATGCCTGCAGAGTTACAAACACATCAAACCAAAAGTGACACAAAAGAGGTGCTCTGGCAGGCTTTATACATCCAGGATGTCTGTGTGCGTATTCAGCAGACTGTACTACTGCTAATGTAAAATTATTGAACACCAACGTATTGCTATTAAAAATGAGAATTGGATGATAAGTGTAGCCAAGACAGTGCACAGAGCTGAGGAAAACATAATGTGTGGGCTGGGCAGGTGGAGCAGTAACTCTTTGCATCTCCCTCCTGTGGACCAGAGTCTGCTCCTTCTACCTGTTCAGGGACCTGTGCTTCTGTGGGGCTGGAAAAATCCTATTTCCAAACACCGAGTGGCAGTAGAAATTGTACCTCTTCCCAACAGCTGTGTTTAGAGGACAGATTTGCACAAGTGTGATTCTGCCCCATTTGAGCCTCTTTTTCTTGCTGAATCATCACTCCAGAACAGCTTGTCCTGCCCTGCGAAGACTGACTGAGCTCAAGGAGCTCCAGGACTTTCACTGCACTGGGAGAAGTTTTGTGTGGAAGAAGAGAGAAGGGAAGAGCAGAGTTTTGCTTGGCAGTGTCTCTGCAATGAGAGGATTCGTGCTGCTTTATCGGCAGGACCACAGAATGGAGCAAGTGACAGAAAATCCGAGTGAGTTACTGAAGTGGTACAGTGGTTTTACACTGGACTTAATTTAGCCACAGACTAGAGGTACAAAATTTGCACAGATTGTAGGCTGAGCTCTGCTATTCTAACCCATATTCCTACATATATACATGTATGTGGAAAGAGAATTTGGGTTGAACCAATATTTTGGTTCACCTTTATTGGCTTTATTTATTGGTTTATTTGCAAAAAAAAATTACCCAGGAAAATAACTTGAGTTTTTGTCTTACTAATTTTCCCATGGGATCAGTGGGCCAAGTCATGTCCATGAAAAGATTTGCAATCCCTTTTTTGTGGCCTTTAATTATGACTGTAGTATCTTTCCTGAGTTGATTAGCTTGCTGGTTTGTGGTCTTGTCAGTTTAGCTGATGTTTAAATTCAGGAACATGAGGAAGTATTCAGGATAAGACACAGTCAGTGCTACAGTTCAAGTCCGTATACATTTCCACTTCTAAATAGCCTTTCTAAGAGTCTTCTGTAAATACACACTTGCTTGTGGCATGCTTACTGATCAGAGCAGATTAGAGTTTACGCTGCTGTAAGGCAGCTGTTTAAAGCTCATTCAAGTCAATAGTTTATCAGCCAAAGATCTGAAAGAAAAATCTTACTTCCGACTTGAGGGCCGGAAAGAAAAGGTGCACTTTACTGATTTTCCAACTTGGGGACAAATGTTTTCATGGGAGGATACAAATCTTTAATTCTTCAAATTTCAGCATCTCAACCAACATAACACTCTGCTGCTTGCACAAGTTTTAAGTGGATGTTTACTTACTATGGTTGCATACTGCAGTTTTACTTAAATGCTTTACATTTTCTCGTTCTGTTCGCCCGGCCAGATGAGGCAGTGAAGGAGCTGGCGGTGTCCCCCACAGCAGCAGTCCTCTGCTGGGGTGGTAGAGGGCAACCTAACACTGAGCACTTCTACAGCTGTTGGTAAAAATCTTGTAGCACATGAATTTAATAAAGAATTACTTATTAAAATTCTGGTTTATAGTATTTATTTTTCACTTAGAATGAAGGTGAAAACCTGTATAAGCACCTGAGTATCGGACCAAAATTGTAGTCTTTAAGACTGACATAATGAATTTCAGGGAGGGGTTAAGTGTAACAGCTAACCTGGGTAAGGCAAATGTAAGGCAGAGGTGGCGATGCTATTGCAGATGCAGAGTAGGAAAGGAGTATCTGCTGTTTAACTTCTATGTAATGATGGTAGAAAGCACGTGTATAACAGAAAAATGTTTCCTGAATGTTATTTGATATAGTTGCTTACAGTAAAGTGAGCTGACAGTGCTGCAATGAGACAGCCCCTGCCAGGACTGGAACAGGAGCCTTGAAGAATTTAGGGCTCAGAGTGAAGCGGTGGACTCGGCGGTGGGATGCCTCCACCTCCTCTGGCCTGGGCAGGCCTAAGGTGGTAGCGGTGCACGTGGTGGATAACGCTTGTGTCAGTGCTGGTATAACCCGGTGGAAAATTGTTCCTCTTATCAATTGTGTAATCTTTTGTCAAGAAATCGCAAGGTGCTTTAGTCTTAGTCATATTTTTAAATCCATAGGTATAAACGCTTTGATCTCCTCCCAAACTCAATTTAACATTCAATCAAGCTGTTGATGTCAGACATTTTGCGTAATCCATTTTTCCAGACTTGCAGCCCAGCTAGAATTGGATTTGACTGATCGGATTTCTTTTTAGTCTAAATGGGGAAACAGGATGGCTTGGAAAAAGCAAGTGCCATGTGATTTTTTTTTTTTCTGAGCTGCTACCATCTGCTCTGATGCTTGATGCCTCTGAAGTTGGGTAGGATCGAAGGTGAAATAATCACATTAGAAAGCTGAAGGTGAGGCTGCTGCTGAAGGTGGCTGATGGGGAGAGGCACCAGGGAAGCGGAGCCAAAGGAAGCATCGCATCCTAAAATACTCTGGAAGGTGCGTTCCTAGAGAAAGTGCTGAGCAGTAAAAATAATGAGGCTGAGAAGGAAAGGGGATAATTACATCTAACTGTGCTTAGCCATGCTCTTTATTTGTCTATATACCTGATGTTCTGAGAGGGGAGGTTCACCTGTGGGTAGCTGGGGTTTGGTGGCTGCCCGGAGGAAAGGCTTGTGTCCAGGTCATTCCCAAAGCACCCAGGTGCAGCTCCCCTTGAAAAGGTCATGTTGAAAACCAGAGTGGCCATGCCAGGACTTACACAGCCCTGTGCTGATCACTATAGGGACTTTTTGTGGTCTCACCATATTCAGTTGCTTTCTCACAGCACCCATGCTCAGCTCTGGCAGTATGGGACAATATTTCTTTCTTTCCTCTTCCTCCTCCTCTTCAAAGAAAATGCACCTCGAAGTTTAGAAAGTACCTCAAACATACTACCCTTGAAGACCCTGTATTTAAGGTAACCTAATGGTATTCTGGGATCTGATGTGTGATATGGGAACAGCAGAGCTGTGCTGTAGGGCAGCTGCATCCCCTGGGGATAAGGGACCTTTAGAAGCACCTGGCTGAGAACCTGTTTTGTTTCATTTCTTTGCCTTTTAGGCTTCACACCCTAACACACAGGGATGCAAAAGGAGATATTTTTGCAATTTGCCATCATCCACTCCTGAGCTCATCATCTCGCTTCTCTTTGATTTTGCTGTCTAGGAGCCCATTGGCTCAATTCCCAGCAGGTTCCCAGGATTCCTGAGCACTGCTCCTCTGCAGACCAAGGTGCCTCTGCAGGGCTCCCCCTGTGGGGATCCAGTCGGGGCCCGCCTTGTGCTGGCAGGCAGCGGGGACGGGACGGGGACAGGACGGGGCAGCCCTGGCTCCCCGGGGCAAGCAACACTGGTGGTGGCGAGGGGCAGTCGGGTGGGTGCCTTCACAGAGGGATGGCAGAGCCCCTGGCTGGGCTCCCCTGCTGTGGAGAGTGTATGAAAGGATGAAGTGCTGCTTGCCATCCTCCCTCCAAAGCTGGGCTGGAAAAGGCCCTGAGCAGCCCGGCTTCAAGATCAGCCCTGCTCGCAGCAGGACGTGGGTGCAGAGCCTGCCTAAGATCCCTCCCAACCTCAAACGGTCCATGGATCTACAGTTTCTGCATCCCTCAAAAAGCAGATGTGCATTGCAGCTTTTATGGTGTTTTGGCACCTAAACCCCACTGAGATAAATGGCGTGGTGCTGCCGAAAGGCACTCGCTGGGTGGTTTTAGGGTAGCTGCAACTCTTTGTAACAAACCTGGCTCCAGGGGCTTGTCCTGGGTCACCGCAAAGGGGAGGCAGAGCCGGGACCTGACCTCAGACCTGCCGCGCGGCCCCGCAGGCCCATCGCCCCTCTGATGGCAGCTCCCAAAAAAAGCCTGAGGAGAGGCTGCGCTGCCTCTCGTTCACCAGTGATACTGTCACAAGAGTGAGCGATGCGTCCGTGGCTGGCACCTGAACAGCTGCCACTACTTTGAAATAAATTAATTACGCATGAGTTAGGGCAAAGAGAGTCACAATATTGGGTTTTAATTATTTTTAATTTGCTTTCTTAGAGTCTGAAAAAACATCCTTTAGAGAGAGACGCTGAGGTTTGAAAGGTGCCTTCGGCCAGCCGGCAATTCCAAGACAGCCCTTTTAGAATAACTTTGTCTTTATAAATAGAAATCGGGCTTGTCAGGGCTGTTTCTTGCGGCTTCTTGGGCATGCAGAGGAGAGAGAGGCTGAAGGAAGCACGGGCGTGTGTCTCTGCGGAGGGAGTGTGCACAGAAAGCCCACGCTGAACTCGGCTCCCTCCTCGCTGCTGTTGTAAAGACGAAATGCAGTGAAGTTTCGTGCTGGTCGTTTGTGGGGAAGTTAATTCTGCTGCAAGGAGGAGTGTTATGCACGGAGTAAACAGCTCAGCCCAGCTCTAATGAGACGGTTGCAGCCTGCTCTCTCTTGCACCGGTGTAAGTGGGGTGGCTGGACAAGCTGGCCCGTCAAAGGGTTCCCCTCCGTGGCCGTTTGGTTTGCGTGCCTGTCCAACAGCACCGGAGCATGAACCAGGCTCTCGGGGGGCGGCTGCCCGGGGGCTGCAGACGTGCATCCCGCGCTCGCTGTCCATCTGGGCGGAAAACAGAGGCAGGAGGGAGCTGCAGGGCTGCCACACGTGGCCCACCCAGAGGGCAGCAGGGAGGAAAGCAGGAGCTGCCTAGAAATGCGGGTGGGTAAAGCAGAGCTCTAGAAGAAAAGAGTTCTCGGACAAGCCAGGGGGTGAGGTTTTCTTAAAGCAAGCTATGCTTGCTCAATGCAGACGTGGTTCAGAAGAGCTGGCAGCGCTCACGGGTGGGAGAACCCAGGAGCAGCCCCTTTTCAACACTGATTCTGAAGAAAACAGAGATCTCCCTGCGCTTGTGCTGTTCTTGCAAAAGAACTGTTTTAATGAAGCCAAAACAAAGGTTTCTGCACTTGCATGAACAGTTAATCTGTCCTGCTGGAAACAGAATGATTGATCGAAAGAGAGAAAAAGCACAACCTGAAATAATCTTGTCAAATATCTTTATTAGTTCACTATAAGACTGGAAGTACAAAAGCTTCCAGGTAAAACACAGTCAAATGAAAAAGATGCACTGGAAAAATGGTCAGAAAATTGCTTATGATTTGCCAGAATCCAGTGCTAAATAACGAGTCTTTCAGCTAGGCAAGGAATCCTTCCTGGTGTCCTGTATTGCCTCACCATGCCTCAAACTTGCTCCCATCAGATGCGGAAACTCCTCTCCAGGAGCAGCCGAGGCGCAGCCCCGGTGCAGCGCGGGGACGGCAGGCGGTGCGGGGGCGAAGCCGCTGCTCTCGCGGCCTCCCTTGTGCGTGTGCTGGGTCCTGGGTGCAGCCCCTGCTCGTGGCACTGGGCAACCAGCACTGGCAGACGAGGTTGCTGTCCCAGGATGCTATAATAAGGGGTGACTCGGTTTTATTCCACAGGGGATGGTACCTGAGCCCACTGTACTGTGGAGGTGATGGTACCCGTTGCCTGCTCAGGAATACTCAGGTACTTGCGGATGCTCGTGGCGCGGACACTGCGTCTAGCCCATCTCTGGCAGCACGCAGACGATTTGCTGCTGTTGTAGCTAAAACCACATGGTGCTCGAGGGTGCCACGGAGTGTAACTTGCAGGAAAGTTTAAGTTGATGTACAGGTGATAAGACATGCAGGAATATGCCTACAAACATTCAAAACTTTTCCCTCTCAGGCTACTGCCATTGCAGCCCTTCCAGGTATTTCAAGGAGAAACAGAACCCTTAAAGTTCAGATAGTTGTTAAAAAAAGGCACTATTCTATGTTTTTAATGCTTTTAAACAAAGAAAAGCCACTGCATTCACTGCTCCACCACTCTCCTTTTTCTAGCTCGTAGATGTTTTTATCTTACATTATCACTAATGATTGCTAACATAATAATAACAAATCAAAGAACAAGTGACCAAAACCACTGATCTTGTGCTCTGGAAAAATATATGGAAGGAGAAGGTTCAGGTCTGCTTAATAGGTTTTGTGCATGTCTCCTTGGGGGACCCGGGGGACCAGGGCCAAGTGCCGGGCAGCCTGGGGTTCGTCCCCCGCAGAGGCTGCAGACGCTGGTGTTGCCCATGGCCTCAGTGTGAATTTTGAGGCGCGCTCGGTGCGTTCTCTAACTGCATCGCGTGGTGCCGCTCCCCCGTCCCAGGAAGGTGAGATTCTACCCCCTCTGCTCAGCAGCAACATCCAGAGCCGCCGCACAGCGAAGGGCCCCGTGGCCCCGTGGGCAGTCCCGGGGGTGGCTGCGTGCTCCCAGCGTGACAAGCTGCCGTCGCAGCACCCACTCTTCCAGCAGCCTTTCCTCTCGCCGGCTGGTGCAGCTGCGGCAGGCAGGGCCAGGGCAGTGCCCGGCGAGCTCTGGGCTCCCCTGAACCATCTGCCAGGGGAGCGGCACCTTCGGAGCAGATCCTGGTCCCTGCGCTAGCGGGATAGTCCATCATGGTCGCACTGGCGCTGGGACAGCTCACCAGCTCCCGCAACCACAACACGTTTTGCTTTAATAATGCGAGGGGGAAAAAGTAGAGATGAAGGGAAGGTGTCCCAGGAGCCTACTGGGCAGCCTCTGCCTCCTGCTCCAGCTCGTGCGGGTTCTTCCCGTCGTTCTGGATCAACTGGACAATGTGTGTCAGGTCCAGGCTGCGGGTGAGGATCTCGAGCAGCACCTCATCCTTTTGCACACCCTCCATGAACTCTTCCAGGGAGAGCTCGCCTGCGAGGGCATGTTCAGAAAAGGTCTGTTAAATCCTGCAGCCTTTCTCCTCCCTCCACCGGCAGCCTCGGAGCAGCCCCCCAGGAGCTGCACGGACTATAACACGGGGCCCTTCCTGAGGTCCCAGGTCTGTGTGCTGTACGCCCCGAACCCCATCACAGCTAAACCCCGTGCAGATCCCCACACTGCCAGTACGAAGAGGGGCAGTTTGCAGCATCCCCTCGGGCCAGCTGCAGCCCGCAGAGGGGATGGAGAGCTAAACCTTCACAGAGAGCCGCTCTCTGCCAGCTCTCCCCATGTCCTGCTGTTTTGGGACATCCAACATCTGGAATTGCTCTGGCAGACTGAGCTGCGGGTGAGGGGGAAGCGGGAGCAGTATTTGGCATTGCATAAGAAAGTTCCTCACCATCTCCGTTTATATCAATTTTGTCAAACACCATGTTAGTGAATTCCTCAGCTGTCATCGTTTCGTTGCACCGGTTGATAGCTCGAATAGCCTGGAGGGAAAGAAGGACACAGAGGACAATTAGTGAGCGTTGTGCAGATTCGTGTACCCATCGGTACCAGTGGCTAAGTGAGCAGACATGAGAGGCCAAACTTTTTGCAGGCAGTTAGGTTCTGAAAGGAATAAGTCCTTTCTAAAAAACTGGAGATTAAAATCACTTAAAAAGGCAATCAATGCATTAAAAGATTAAGTGGGCATGGTGGGATAAGCCAGGAGCCGTTCACCTCTGAAAATCCTTAGATTAAATTCAAGTGCTTATCTCGGCCTGGGTTCCAGTGGATGTTGTTAAACAACTGGCAAGGAGAAGACAAAGGGCTGCCGCGTGTCGGAGCGTGCAGGAGCCATGGGGGGTGGGGGGTGTTCGAGACAGGTCCGGCCAGGGAGGCCAGCCTGGTGGGAGGACTGGCAGAGGACAAGCAGCAGGTTTGGCCAGTGCCTACTAATTTACCAGGGAGTTGTCCTTCGGGCTGGAATGTTCCTGTTACAACCTTTCTGTCTACCTGCACTTAATAACCATCGTCTGTCAAAGAAGCGGAAGAAGCTGAGCCCACTCACTTTGATGATGTTCAGCAATTCTCCCCGGTCAATGCAGCCGTTCCCGTCCACATCGTAGAGCTTGAAATACCATCGCAGCTTCTGATCCACCTTCCCTTTCAGGACCAGACTCAGAGCCGCCACATACTCCATAAAATCTATGTAGCCATCCTAAAAGCAGAAAGTTAGAAGCCAGATGAGATGAAAAGCAAAGAGTCAGGCAGTAAGTGATTTTCCTGGTCACTTTTGGAAGTCCCCACTGGAAGACTTCAGTGTGTGGCCACCAGCTTGAGAGCAGGGGCTTGGGGAGCGCAGCAGAGGCGCCGGGTGCGGGTCCCCCGCACGCCCACCAGTTAAAGCCACTGCACCGTCCGGTGAGGGCTCTGTGTTAATCTATGCAGAGCCGTTACGTGTTGATAACGAACGAACTCGGTGTGTGCACCTGGCTTGGGGACTAACGAAGCCTTGAAAGCTAGCCTGTGCTAAAGGAATCTCTTTATGCAAAGCAGCGGTAGTTCAGAGGTCAAAGAGGAACAGGCTTATGGAGATGAACCCTGATGGATTACCTAACGTTATCTGCACGCACCTATGGCTCTTTTCTGCTGCAAAGGGATCTCGCATGCAAGCCTCCAGGAGAGGGGTGAACTCAGGAATTGCCCCAGCACGCTGCTGACACCTCGGGCCTGGACGGTGCTGCTGTGTCCCTGTGCCATTTGTGTATCTGCTTCACATTTGGTTACGTCAAAAGCACAAACAGTTTTATCTTTGACTTTCCTCCTAGGTGTTTGCCCGCCACCAGCTCACCCCACGGCGTTAGAGACGTTCAGCTGGGCCTGCGGACGGTTCTCCAGCCGGGGTGACGGTACCAACGAAAGCCGTGCTGGGGTGAGCTCCCGTGCCACCACCCTGCGTCCAGACACTGCCCCACCACATTCACAGCCTCTGGGAAGTTTGCTAAACGCGTACTACCCGCCACAGAGCATTTCAATGGCACATACCATTGAGATACAAAGCACTTGGAGGGAAAATGGTACTTATTATAAACCACGGAAAGTCTTTGGGAGGGAGTAAGCCAGGGTTTTGTCAATGAACAAAGCCACCGCACCACAGGGCAGGTTCAAGAAGAGATCATCTGCTTTATCCCACTGCTGCAAGAGCCAGATTAGGTAGAAATAGCTCCTGAGCCCCATTCCCAGCAGGATTTCCTGCTCATCAACTCCCTTTTCAGGCATGAGTTCAAACACGGGGCAGCGAGCAAGGTAAAGGCCAAGGCACAAACAAAATACCTAAAGGATTTAGGGCCTAAACTGTATTATTTTCAGTGGGATTAAGCCCACTAAGCCCTTTGGGTTGCCATAAAATATATTCCTCATCTCACGTGAGGTGCAATTTCAAATCATTTGCAAGTAAAGGAGGGTGTTGTTTCCTCTCAGAGATCAGCATCCATCTGCTTCTCTGGCACTGGTCCCCAGCTGGGACGGCAGCGCTCCCGAACGCGTGCAGGTGCTCCAGGACTGCCCCGCTCCGGGGTCCAGCACCGCGACAGCCCAAGGTGCAAAGCCTCTCGCAGGGAACAAAGGGCCCAAGCTCCTTATCGTATGGGACTGAGCCCAGGTAATAAAAGCAATGAAACTGTAATCCATTTATAATTTAAAACAATAGAAAAACAAACCCGATCTGTTCTGTAAACCACAGCTCATGCCACGCTGCACGGCTCGGGAACTCGCTGTTTCTGCATGAATGCAGCACTTGTTCTCACGCCGCTTGCTTGTTCCTTACTGTCACAGCATTCGATATTTAAGGATTAAAGGGCACTTCATTTTACAGGGATCACAGACTACCAGATAAAACCCCACTAATTGAATAATTTAAAACTAAAAGGGAAATATCAATTCTGGGAGAAGGCTATTTTCTCCCAGAACAGTCAGCGGGTGAGGAGTTTTTGCTGACGTTTTTCACCGTACATAACTGATTTTACAATTTATGAGGCCATAGAGAATCAGACCATACACACTTAGATACACATCTATACCGCATACACCCAAACACACCACACGCGATCGCACGCCGGGAGCAGAGCTCGGCCAATCCCTGCTCAGGCTGAGCAGGAAGGACAATATTTACCTTATTAAAGTCAAACGTCTCAAACATTTGCTCAACATATTTGTTCGCTGCCAGACTCAGGTTTTTCAAGCCAAAAAACTGTTTGAACTCATACAGGGTGAGCTGGCCAGAAGGACACTCCGTCATGAACTTCTTATACCACTGGTGGCACTCGGTAGCGCTCAGCTCCTCCACGGCTTTCCCGTCCATGTTCCCCATCTCCACATCAAGTGCTGGTCACTTTGCAGGCAAAAATGGGTGTTTTCTGAAATTTGAGGGCTTTCTTTTAAATTCTGCTTCTTGCCTTTAAAGTCCAAATGTCCCCAGCACTGCAGGGATCACAGTATCGGGAAAAAACGAACTGCCTTGTGTGCAGGCTGAACTGATTCAGTGCTGGTGGTGATGGATGCAACCGATGCCTCTCCCCAGGAAAACTCAAAAGCACAAAACCCTCTTTGGACGAGAAGGTGACATTTAAGTACCCAGCAAATCCCTCCCCAGCCAATGAGGCTCAGTGGGGTGATGGGCTCCTGCCAGGCATTAAGAGTTCAGGGTTAAAATAGAAAGGAGGTAAAATGGGAAAGTCTTGCAGATTACAGGCCCAGCAGGAGATTATGAGGGCGGAATTTTCTCCACGATGGTGTAATCTCCTAATCCACTTCATTTATGATTTTGTGTGGGGTCACATGAGCAATAACTTTTGCCCCAAAATCAGAGTAAGAAGAAAGAGAGAAAACCACTCGGAGGTCTCTGTGCTGTTGCTGTCTTTTTGGTCTCCCTTAGCCTTGCTCTGGCTGGAGGATTTCCAGCGGGGCTGGCAATTTGAGCCTGCAATTCAGGGAGGGGGAAGTACCATTTCAGCTCCTATAAGAGATGCTATATGAGGGTAAATTTGGTGTGCTGAGACAAACATAGAAACCCAACTGCTTTGAATGGTAAAGCTTTAAGTGCTTTAAATGCAGTCACCAGCTCTATGACGATCTCCTGGGGAAGCTGCCTCTGCACCCAGCTGCTGGGTCCCCGTCTCCAGTCTCTCTGGTCCTGCCAGTTGAGCGTTTCTTCCACAGAATCGCCCCGCACACGGCACGTCCCGGGAGCGTGCCCTGGCTGCTGCGTTACCAGAACTCGGCTGACGCAGCTTTAATTTTCATTTATTATGAATTACCATGAAAAATTCTCCATGTAAATATGACCAAAACCAAAGTTGTTTTAACTCTGATGCACAGCATTCAGAGAAGGACTGGGAGATAAAAAAGTATATCCTCAGAAAGTAGCACAGGCCAGATCCTCCACTAGTAACGAAATGGATGTGACTGCTGGATCTCTACCCGCAGAGCGTCTGTCCTGTAACACTTTTTTATATCTGACAACTTTAAGACAAAGAACCCAACTTTTATGTGTTACAGAGCTCGGTATTGCTTCTGCACTGAAGCAAATTAGGAATAACTCTGCTAAAGCAGGGAGCATTACACAAGCGTGAAACAGTTATGAAAAAGGAATTAGACTGAGGAACGCTAATTGGATGTGCTAATCCTGCCCTCGTCAGCAGCAGCAGGCACAGGTCCCCGCTGCGCACGGCACCTGCGAGCAAGGTGAGCCTTCAGTGGGTCCCTGGGGCTCTGACGCACCCACCGGAGGGGACATGGCTGGGTAGCCCATCCTGAAGCACAGAGAGGGGTTGCAATATTGAGGCGTTTATTAATAGCAGAAAGGTTATGTATTAAGCGTGGGTACAGGCTCGCCAACTGTTTCAAGAAGTACTTGCTAACGGGGCATCCAGTTCTCCAGAGCAGGCGATGCAAAAGCTGAACTGTTTTATGCTGCCTTCTGGAGAAGAGCCGCAGGGCCATGCCTCCTGAATTTCAGCTCCAATTACTGTCTCATCTCTGAGTGTCACAAATGAAACGTGCTTTTCCATTCACTAAGAACAATACTTCGCCTGTGTCTAGGAAAGCCTAGAGAAAGAAGATGTCCTTTCAAAGAAGGAGCAGAATTTAGGCTCAGCCGAAGAAGCTGTCAAAGCCTTCCCAGGTTTTGCAGCGTGTGCTAAGGCCAGGCTGGTGCAGGCGAGCCTGGCTGGGTGGCCATTCATGCAGTGCCGTGCACTGCTGACACCCAGTGCCTCTGTGTAAGAGTTGGCAATAAATGACAGGACAAGTTGGACTGGGTTTTTAGAGCAAAATCCACACTGAGTGTTTTTCTGGGGAGCAGTGACACAGCCTCACCGCCCATTCCTTTGCTCACGTGTTCACTGCTGGTCATAACTCAGACACTCGATGGGAAGCTGAAGTCACACCCGTCGCTGATTTCATTGCTTGGGTTTTATTGCTCTCGACTACGGCTTTGTGCCCAGGATGGGTCTCCATTTCACAATGTTTGCACTCAGGACGTCCATCACCTTTCTGGTGTGATCAGTGTCGTGGTGGAAGTGGTACCCGCAGGTTGGCTTCTGCGCAGTGTAGAAGGGGCTGTATGAGTTGGAGCAAGTTGATTTGTAGAAGACAAACTTGAAGGAGTTGGGCTGACGGCCCCCAAAATGGGCGACAAAAGGAATGAAGTGAGCGGCCAAAGGCTGGTCCCTGTGGTGACGTGCTGGAGATTGCTGGCTCGTTGGGATGGGCGGCGTGCGAGAGACCTCCTGCATCGCTTTGGTCTCCTCCAGTACCTTTGGTCTCTTGTGGTCTTTGCCAGGGGCTTCTGGTGTTTTAGTCACCTGTGGAGCAAAAGAGCCAGACAAATGCATTGCAGTTGCCCCCACACTTTGCCATCCTCATCAGCGCTTAAGGCTCCGACACAAGAGTTTGTACTGGTGACCAAAAAGCAGCGAGTTAAACAAACCAGGAGAGCTTAGGGAGTGCCAGCCTGCTTACACTTGCTGCAAGGGCAGTCAATAGGCAGTATAAATGCTGAGAAGTCAGGTATTTACATTTCTTTAGCTAAAAATCTAAGGTGCTGTTACTTAAAGAGAAAGTGAGTTTAAAATCAAATGATGTACTGGAAATATGGAAGCATCTTAGTGAAAATAAAACAAAGCATACTGAGGAAATGCACACGATGAGACTCGAAGGATTTGATTCTCTCTTGACTTGCATCTCAGCTGGTCATTTATAACAGCGCAGAGTGAATCTGAGGTGCCACCCAGTTTCTGATGTTCCCGCTGTCAGTCTGACTGGCTCACCCTTCCATCACTTTTGGGGGATACTACGTTTTCCTTCTGTGTTGGGCACAGTGGAGCCCTGGTCCCAGACCAAGGTCTCAGTTATAATAGCTATAAATGATAGCGATACATGCTCCTTGGAAAGTCTTCACCAAACCACAGCCACGGCAAAACGGCCATCAAAATGGTTCAACCCAGTCTGACCCACAAGACGCAATGGGGCCTAGCAGTGATGACAGAAACATAACGTTGTCCTTTCCAAACACAGCCTGGGGCATCAGCTCAGCAGGCTCCTGGTCCCTCTGCAGGTACCTAACACCACCCTGCACCTTGTACTGCCACGCTAATTGCTCTGGCCATAACTCTAAGTGGATTTTTTCCCCCCAGAAACGTGAAAGGAAAACCAGGGTTGTTGACTCTTGTTGAGGCAAGCTCTTCCTTTTCATCAGTTGGGTCACATTTCTGAAGTCGAGGAGCAAAGCCAGTGCCATCACCCGTACGCACGGCGCGGGGGACCAAGGGCTGCAGAAGCAGCCCATTTTGCTTGTGCATTTGCATGAACCCTTTGCAGAGGAGGTGGTGTGGATGTGTGCCCCAAGGCACACGTGGGGCTGACTTGTCACCCACGGCTGCTCCAAGGCTGTGCTTGACTGCGAAAGTATTTCTGCCGCTGTTATTTAACCATGACTCAGTTATCTTGTTTTCATTGATGACACCTCTGTGCTAATGGAAACTGGCTCTTCCCCAGCAATTATCCGGCTTACTCCTGGGCGTCCTAAATAAGCGCTTTGCTGTCTGGCTTTATTTTTAACCTTGTAAAGAGGTTTCCTAGTTTCCATGATGGCTTAGCTTACTTGGTGCTCTATTTCTGTTTCCTGTAGCTGGCTCTGAACACCGGCTCCTAAACCTATTAGGAGGGGAACACCTGCAAATTGTTCAGAAATCTTCTTAAAGCCTTCAGGGGAAATGACCAGATCCCTCTTTTTGTCACTCATTTCCCCAGTACAGCCACCTGCCAGACACTTGAAAGGCTCCGTTGCTGGAGCTCAGGACAAGTGTTAGCAGTTGCTACTGCAAGGGAACGTCAGTCCATTTTTTCCACGGGGGATAAAATAATGGTATTTTGACTCCTGAAGAGCAGGTTTTGTCCCACTATAGTCATTTCAGTGTGGTTTGTGTATCCCTGCTCCAAACACACTTAGATTTGTTCAGAAATTATTATATTCACATACATGCATGATTATAGCTCATGGCCTTGCTCGCTTTGGAAGATAAGAGACAAGTATGCACACGACTGCTGCTGCAACTGCATCCGCCCAGCAGGGAGGCATTAACGTTATTAACGCAGTGCATTTGGGGTGTGGAGGTGAGGCCGTAGTTACTTTGAAAACCCAACTGCTAAATCATGCAGATGCTTTTGAGACGTGCAAGCCTCGCATGCGCTCGGCGATAGAGGGCTGACAGTCATTTCCAGTGACAGGCAGGATACCGTCCCAGGGAGTGCTGAGCTCCAGGCTTTGCTCTTGCGATGGCGTTCGTTCTGCCCTGGGGGTTCCCACTCATCCTCTGGGGCATCTAAAGCTTGGCAGGAACATCCTTGGTGCCCAGGTGAGTGCACCTGCTTACATGATCGCTGTCTTTGAGGGGAAGCACCAGCTCAATGTCTACAGTGCTATTTATGGCACTGCCAGAGCTCTGTGCTTGAACTAAGAGTCCCACATAATCCTATTGCACCCAGTCATACGTTTAGAGATCCCTAATCCCTCCCAAATTGTCTGTTGTCTGTCAAAGAAGATCCTCACAGGTGGGGTCACAGAGAGAAGACTGACTTCAGTAATCAGGAAAGCACGAAGGGCTCAGACCTCCACCCCAGATGAAGCGTTCCCCTGGGCGGCTGCCGGAGCGCTGCCTGGCTGCCAGCGCTGCCCGTCCTGCCCCTGCGCCGCTGCCGCCCCCTCGCTCTGCAGCAGGGAGTCCCCACTCCTGCAGCTCCTCGCTTGCCCCACCGAGCCGTCCCAGACTATCACTCGTGGTTTGCTCTGAGCTCTTGGCGGCCATGGGGGCAAAGCTGACTGACGGCCCTGCAGCCGGGATTTGCACAGCAGGGGAGGGATGATGCATCACACCGACCGACACCGCCAGGACCCTTTTGTCCCGGCCACCATCAGGGCAAGGGTCTTCCAGTCCCCTGCCCGCAGGAAGGGGACACGGCGAGCGGGAGTCCCTCCTGCCAAACCGTGAGCCCAGGGCTCCCACCTGCGAGGTCATCTCTCTGGCGGGGACCCTGGCATGCGGGGCTGTCTGGGGTGGAGGCTGGAGGCAGCACTGTCAGGGTGGGCAGTGCTGGCCATCAGGGCCACCCGGGCCATTGTGACCACCGGGCTGTCACCAGGGTGGTGGCTGTCACAGGGGTGTCCAGGCTGAGCAGGGCTCTCAGGCAGAGGGTGCAGAGGAGCGCAGGGACTCAGCCATGGAAATTAGGAGGGTGCTGTTTCTCCTGGCCCACTGGGACAGGGGAAGAGTCGCACCTGGTGGGAACCACCGCTGCTGCCCGTCCAGCCGCAGCACGCCGGGCTGCTCTGCTGGCCCTGCCACCCCCACCAAAATGTGGCCTTGGCAGCGCAGACCCACTCCCCCTATAGACACGAGCTGTTTCTCCTTCCACGGATGCAGTTTGCTGTTCTGCAGCCACGCTCCCATCCCTCCCTCCCTCCCTCCTTTGGGTCCGGCTGGGGAGCTGCGCTGCACAAGCACCTCGCACACCTGCGAGTGCGGCAGGGAAAGATCTGCATCTGCAGGGTGCAGCTCCTCACGCTGATGCAAAGGCAGATTGTTCTGGGGTGTTTACCCATATTAGGATCAAAGGCAGCCTCACACTGCGGTGTGTTACATCAGAGCAGTGCTCACATGGCTATTTCTATGCCATAAAATCTGCTGGCGATCTTCCAAGTGCTTTCCTGTGCTTTGCGCCCAGCCCGGCCCACCTGTCCCTTGAGCTGTGTGGCCTCTATTGCTCAGGAGATCATGGCGAGTGGCAGTCGTCCTCCCTTAAAAATACAGCCGTGCCACCAAACTGGGCATCTTTTCTGCATCTTTTGAGTTTGCACTTCGCAGAAGTCAGCACCACACCTAGCACGCTCTTCTTGCTAGTCCTGAGCTTTTTCTGGTCTTCTGGGGGGAGGTCTGTGCTTTACTGGGAGGTGGAAGGTAAAGAACGAGTATTTTTCATCTGGAACAAATAAACGGGAGTGTGCACATGAGTTCTTGAAGAATTGTTTAGCAGCTTGTGTTCGCTGGGATAATAAATTCACCTCAAAACACACACTCCTTCACGTTGTGAGGAATGTTTTACTACGCTCACCACCCAGGGTGAGGCAAAACTGTTGTTGGTGGGGTGGCATGGGTACGGCTCACCGGCCCTGGGTCTCACGGGTGCTGCTCTGGAGTCCCCCCTGCCCCTGCCCCAGGGCCAGAGGAACACCTCGGGAGCTGAATCACACTTTCCCGTTCCCTCAGAGCATCGCAGCAGCCGTGCGGCCCCTTTGAAGTCTCTTTGGTGTAATGACATTTTGTGGGATGCCTGCGTGCAGGAGCCCAGGCTTTCTCATTCCACGGGATTTTATTGGCTTCTCTTCTTAAAACAGTTTCTCTTCTCCTTCCCCTTCTCCTTGACTCTGTCTCTCTGTAGATCCTGTTCAATTTGTTCAGGCAAAGACTGTGACTGTCAGCGAGCACGCATGCCTTGCCTGTCTTGCAAAGATGTTCTGTCCTTTGTCTTTCCAGTAGTGAGTGGGTCCTTCATTTCATCTGGTTTCTGCTTTCGAGAGGTGCCAGTGAATTTTCTTTAAATGTCTGGGGCTCAGCCAGCTGGACTCCTGCACAGAGCTGGCTCCAGCACCGCTCTCTCAGGAGGAATGTTGTTTCACAGCTTCCATTCTATTACCGCTCTTATCTGCAGGCAGGACTATCCCTTTTACTATGATCTCAGCTAAAACACGGCTGCGTGTCCCTGCGGTGTGTTCCCTGTGCAGCAAGCTCAGGGCACGCAGGAGTCACGCTGGTGCAAACGTTTGCAGGATTTGCGGGATTGTTTCCTTTCCCTGTCTCGCACAAGCAGCAGTTAAGCTGTCAGAAAGGGTGCAAGTCCCACTGACTGCAGGCTTTGTGCACAGCACAGAGCCGTCCCTTCGGCATCACCCGCTGCTCCTAGAGCGGATCTCGGAAGCAGCAGCGGGAGCTGCGTGCAGGCTGCCCACGGAGCCCGCTCCCGGCCGGGGAAGGGCATCCGACCAGCTGGACGGAGCTGCACGTCTGCAGACCAGGCTAAATTCTCTGAAAACTGCCTTAAATAATTATAACCCCTATATTACAACCACAGTATTGAATCCACACAGTATGACATTTTAACTCTGCTTTTCTTTCCCCGTTTGCCATTCATGATAATTCACTTGCTTTAAGTGCTGGCTGACAATTTATGCCATGATTAGATTTTCCTTTTGAAATATCTAACAGTACTCATTTTTCATTGTTCCCATGTGATTTAATGTGTTGCCCTAATTTGTACTTTGCGGCAAGAAAAGGTTGTGAAAAGCATGATTTCAAAGTGATTAAATAAGTGATATTTATCTCTGAAAAAAGAAATTGTATCATCATTTTGACTCTCGAAATGTGGTGGAAATAGAAATAGATATAAGACTGGATGACCTTACCCTGAAGCTGTGTTTCAGAGTTAATGTTTTGACAGCTATTTTGGGTTTAAAGTTCTCCAGAAATCCCAGCATTTATTAATAACCAATGTTACTCATTAACTCTCATTTTTTACTTGTATGACACAGAAAATTGTTGGCAATGCTAGATGCTTGCTTTTGTACCTGAAAAAAGAAATTATTTGGGGTCAAGTCCCGCTACCTTTAAGCTTTTGTATAAAAAACCCCCCTGATAACACGCAGGTCACGTTGGACAGGGAGATGTTTCTGGCGGTGCGTAGTCCCACTGAAGCCGGTAGGGATCTGCGCGGGGGCCTATATGCGTGGAGGAGAGCTGCTTTACCGCTCAGTACGACACCTCCTAAAAACTCAGTGCTAATTTGCTTTCTAGCATACACGCAGCAGAGGGAAAGGATTACAGTTCGGCTTCCCCTGGCTCTGGCTGACATTTCCTTGTATTGCAAGGACACCTGCAGATCCCAGGCAGGGGACTTTGGGTCCCAATGCACTGCGGAAGCGGGTGCACAGAAAGTCTTGGGGCAGGGAAGCTGGGCCCTCGGGTCAGGACTACAGCAGCAGGCGAATAGGGAGATAAACACAGGAGATGGTGAGGGAAAGATTAAAACTCTCACGCCCAAGCATCCGGTATGCGGACAACTTGGAAAAGTTGACAGTTTGTGTCCTGTGGGGGTTTTTAGGAGGAATCAGATGGTCAGCTATGCTTACGCTGCGGACCCCGCTGGCCCTGGAGGCTGCCGTCTCCTACCCACGTCCCCCCGCAGCGGGATGGGGCTGACCACCGGCCCCGCTCCTGCCAGCGGCACCGGGACCCCCGGCCCTTGGCGGCTGCAGGCGCCCCTCGGGCTGGGGCGGCAGCTCAGCTCCGGGGCCCCCCCGAC